>OX422223.1:476347762-476620262 GCA_949130495.1 Sambucus nigra | reverse complement strand
CACGTACATAAGGATTACGCACTCCGAATCTCTCAGGAATCGTTCTCAGATAACAACAATCACAATCAATGGAGGCGAACACAGTCACATCACATGGGTCACGCACATACCTACGCTCCCACGATCAGCAGACTTATTAACTTCCCAATAATTCCTTCTCTGACCTATGTTCTCGAGGTACCAATCTATATCCCCCCGTAGGCACACAAATATTAGATGGCCCTAAGCGAACGCAAACCTCCCGTGATAGCAAGTATGGTAGGTATGTCATACACATAAAATCATATACATATACTAAGCATGCACACATCTTAGTAATTACCATAATTTATTAGTGGTATACTTCTCATTCACATACCAATTTATAATTTTACACCTTTCATATGTTCGGTTCGTTTGTATTTAAGTCATCAATTATTCTCACAACTTGATTAGTCACTCGCGTCCTAATCCACAAATATTATTTGGTTCCAATCACACCTCTATATTTTTCTCTGCAATATATCCCAAATGTCCGTTAATACAATATTTAAGCCGTCACTGGTTCTCACATCGTAATAGTCACTCACGTACTAATCCACAATTATCATTTGATTCAAATCACACTTCTATGTTTTACTCCTCAATATATCCCAAATATCCCAACTATATCAATTAGTCATCAAGGGAATGTTATCTCTACAATTAAACAAGGTTACTGGACAATAGAAATCAAATCAGGCCAAAAAGGCCATTCTGTCAACTCGTTAGAAGTCTCGTTCGAACGAGGTCCTTCGAACGAGGTCGTTCGAACAGAGTTCGTTCGAACGAAATGGGCATCTAACGAGATCTCGTTCAAACGAAAGGCATCGAACGAACATCCAACTCGTTAGAAGGCAAACTGTCAGCTCGTTAGAAGCTCGTTCGAACGAGCTCGTTCGAACGACCTGGGCAGGTCTTCTAACGAGATGACAGTTTCGAACCCAGAATTTTCTTATCTCGTTTTTCTCAATTTTCTTCACCTCTAATCTCATCTAAAAGTCGTCCCAACAGTATTTTAAGGTTTCTAATCATCACTAAACATTCGTAGGTCATAACTCAACATTTATATAGGGTCAAATCCTTCTAAACATCATCTAATTATCATAACTCCCCAATTTTTCCCAAATCTTATGAACATGAACCCTAGAAATTTAAAGTCATCAATTTCCATAACTAAATCCGTTTTTGTAACATAAAAATTAGTGATTGTTTTAGTCTAATCACCCAATAACAATTCTACATGCAAACCTATATCAATATCTGAATTTATAACTCCAATTTCATGGGTTTTTATAAATCTCCCAATACAATGCAAATATATCAATTTTCTAAGCATGGAAGAAGCATTCGCTTGAAATTAACGAAATTAAACCACTTGCCTAGGATTAATCTCTAAATTTGGTGTTGGATTGATGAAGGTTGTTCTCTCCTTTTTCTTCGAAGGTTGAAGGTCGAAGATGGAGGTTAAGGTTTTCTCTTTTGGGAACCTCTCCTAACTTCTCATGAAACTCCCGTAGCCCTCTAATCACTTAAGTGTTGGTAATGGGTTAGTGGGTCATTAAATTTCCTATTTTTAATTCCCAAAATTCGTTGGTCAAAACTCCCCAAATACCAAAATTACCAAAATACCCTTTTAAGTTGCCGGTGTGGCCCAAAAATGCCTCGGAACCCAAACTAAACCCCCGGCTAGTGTTTTCTGACTATTTCGACCCTTTCGGACTCGTTGGCGCACTCAAAATGACCATACGGTTGATAAAAATAAAATTCACTTTTTAATTTAAATAATTACATTCCTGACGCGATTGTCACGCGCGTCCCAACAAAATTTCCCAAATTTCCGTATTTCAGTTTCGCGATAATTTTAATATTTTCAATATTCATATAACGTCATATGTACACATTATAATCAAATACCAACTCACATCTCGTTAGTATTTTATCCGGATTAATTCTCAATTAATTCACTTTTAATTCAATTAATCCCATAAATAAATATCCATAAAAGTACGGGGTATTACATACTTCCCCCCTAATAACAGAATTTCGTCCCGAAATTCGGATAAGTAAGGCACACCTGGAAAAATTTAGGTATCCTCCAGTATTCAAAACAATTATAAAGAAAAGCCCAAATCACTAAAACCCTCGCTTCACAATAAGCTTGTTTAACATACTTGATACCTTATCAGAATAATCTTCGATAAATGCACCTCACGTTGTGCTCTTATTAAACAACATTCGAATAAAAATAGGCTATACATCATTAGCCGCATTATTTTTATTAGTATTGTGAGTCCGCACCTCACTACTAACTCCCGCGTTTATCAAAACACCAAACTCCCATCCTAGGATGAATCAATAACACATCTGACTATACTTGTCCATTCCTTGAAATATCCCGACGTTATGACTTTTACACAAGGGAAAACCGCTTCAGCCTGTTGGTGTCACGCCAACCTTTGTAAGTACCTTGTCCACAATAAAATAGATACGGGTGGTTTCACCCAGCTCTACTATTAGATAATATTTTCTTCCCATTACCACAATGTACCTTGCTTACTAGTTTCTCGATTTGGAAATAAAAATATCGAAATGAATTCAACATCCTTTTATACAGCCCACCAGTCGTCAATCACCTTGCGCCTACACCTCGGGCCATAGGTGATGCAGCCTAGTCCAAGTGAAACGTATTTTCTCTACTTCTTGTTACCCCACGTTAAAGGTGGATTTCGGGGATCTCATCCCAGTTCTAAATAGTACTACGTCGAACCACGTACCGGCGTCTTCACTATCTAATAGTGTAAATCACCCCAAGTATATAACAATTTCTCTCCTTCTGGACAACATGTCCCACATAATCGAAGGAACTCATTACTTATCAATAAGTTGGCTACCTCTCAAGAAAATTCTCCAACTTGACCCTCCCATTCTTGGGATCGTCGTCTTGATACCAAATTATTTGGTTGATCATCTAACCCCAACTGTTCTACTACTTACTATACCTCTTTCAATGTCGATATTCACATAAAATTCTCCACGTTAAATGATACTTAATGATCTTATTCTCCCGACGAATACCAAAAGTTTGGGCCTTTACACTTCTCACCACTTTGTGCATATCTGGACTTTATACCTGATTGACATTCTCACTCTATTTACTCTTGAGTCACTCTCAACATTAGATTGATCGGAACTCTACTCCAAATTTCTCATAATAATTTATTCGCCTTCTCAAGAGATATCCTTTTATTCAATGGCTTTCTACTGCCTTTTCTCCAAGTTTGAACGTGCTACACTGACTACACATGATATTCACTTACACCTTTTCTTATGACGTTTAATCTCATAAGTAATAATCTCACCCGTCTATGTTCCCTCTTCCTTTGATTTACACTTTAGCAAATCAAGATGTCTACGCCCCTTATAACCCAACCATACGGTTTTTAAACATTATATACGCTTCATACAAATCCCAAACTCTTTATTGTCACTGTAAATACAACGGTGCTATACCACTTGGGCATTCTCAATCGCTTCTGAATTAGAAATCCTAAATCCTCCATATCCTCGGTGCGTCCTTCAACACGCCGTGACAAAACCAACATTATTAGTACTTATATCGTAATTTACTAACAACTGGCTCTAATGGTCGTACATCATAATTTACTCCTTGTAACTTCCCGTTATAACTACGTACTCCCATAACGATAGAGGTATCCAAATCATGAACGAAGGACCACACATTTCCTTACTACTAACCTTACGCTAAGTTTCATGCGTGGGGTGTCTCGCAAAGCGAAATCCAAACAAGGAACCCCCCCGATACACTACTACCTAACATTGTTGGTCATCGGAATCCGTTAAGCCCTGTCCATAATATGTACCCCTACACTCTCGTCTTTTAACAACAAAGTTTCATCTCAGTTTGCAATTATACATAAATAAAGAACTCCTTCTGAAAGACACTTTTCTCTTTACAGTGATGGAAATCACATTTCATATACAACATGCGAGACATTTTGAGACCCTCAAACTCCCGTCCCCAAACACACAACTATGAGTATAAACTTCCAAATCTCTAACGGGTGATAAAACAATGCACTCTTTTTGTTACGACCTTTTTATCGTTAATTATAAAAACCAACTAACTCTTTGTTGACTAGTAAATCAATTATATACGACTCATAATAATGAAATCCCTACGCATACTGGGATTAAATGTCTGAGACCATTATACTTTGAAATCACAGCAATATTTATATATATGTACATATATATACAATAGTATAATTTTGAGCTCGGCCCTCTCACACATGGGGCCTCTCCAGAACCAAAACATTCTACCCCGAGGTAGTAATCCCAATAAACTTGCAATACCAGCACACTATCGGTATAATCATATATATAAAACAATAATTAAGATCATATCATACTCGTATAACACAGCACTAAAATAAGTAATTTCGATAAAGCATAAACCGCTATTAATATACCCATTCATCCTCTGCGGATGACAATAAAAGTAACCCCCACACTATCAGGGAAAATGTTCTTATATATAATAAACTTACTGATATACTCACTAAACTCGACTCTCAAGTTAAAATACAATTGTAACAAATGTAGTAACTCATTCATGCCACAAATAACATGAATCCTCGTCTGAGGATATAACTCATACTTTTATCCTAATAATCGTCCCGGCTGCTCAAATGGTTCCTGGACTTACCACACATGTCTGTCCCAAACCGAATATTTCAATAACTGTTGCCCTCGCCAGGCACAATACCTTGATCCCTACTCTTGTATCGATAAAAATTTATAATGTACGGGTTTTCACTCCCACAAAGTACATCTACACATACTTCACTTATTTCCGGTCACCCTGACCATGTTAAAGTGGTCCTTTCCTCGGACGTTGGTAGTCTCAGCTCTGAAGACTATCACCATTGTTCCCTTAGCTTGATGTACCTAAGGAACACGCTACTAGTTTTCCACCTCTCTTACTGAAATTACCATCGTTCGGTAGTAATTCCGCTATCGAATTATTTTAACGGTTTCTCCATTGGGTCTTCCTCCTTGTGGTGTTTCTCCAACACCATTTTCCCAGTCTTATTCTATAAAAAAAATTCGATTTTTTTTGTATCTCCCTACCCAAGGGAACATTTACCTCCAAATTTACACCACGCGATATAATTACTATCTGTAATTATCATCCAAGCAGAATTCCCCATAAAAGCTAACAATTCTTCTTGTATGTAGATTCTCCCTTTAACATCCTCTTCTCCTTACCACCTTCTCCACCCGGTGTAAGGTACGCTACAACATTAAATTTCTCCTCACAAGTTGACCCCTATTTGGCCTTCTTATGTGAGTTCAGAATAGCATTCGCCTTTCAACCTGAATATTTGATGAAGGAACTTATGGTCAAACCATGCCTATACACCCTCTCGACATCACATTCCACTTTTAAGTGGGTTTTTTGTTTCTCACCATTGAATCTCCGCACTTACGAGTCAAGAAAAAAAAAATCTCCAAATTTTCACTCTCAATTGGTCATATCCTGACATATGTCCAAGCCTTTGGATACATTGCGTTCGTTTGTCTAGCACATGCCGTCTTCGCCTTTTGAGTATTGCTACTGCTGGTTCTCTTCAATGTTACACCTAACTCTTTCTCTCCCATTCCAACCTTGTTGGATGTGTCTAATTTGACCCCATTCCTACTATAGCTGTACCCGGAAGTCTCAAGTCGCGCCTTAGCCTTCAATATCATCCAGGACTTCCATGCCATAATATCGGTGACTTCAACTACGGTCATCCTTCTTTAAATAAATCAATTAACCTCAATATATATTTGCCTCCTGCTGTTCACCCAACTGTCTTCGCCTGACGTACTACATTGTTCGGCACAAGAATACACCCGATCGCAATACGATTCGCTATCATATACATCATAGCAGGAGAACGAAATTTTACTAAAGGAATCAACAATCCTAAACATAGGGCTCTATATCAAAGAAAGTTACGCTGGAAGCATAATAGGCCGCACAGATCCTATAGGACACTAGAACCTGATGCTCTGATACCACCTGTGACACCCCGACTAATTAAATACCGGGTAGCTACTCCTTTATTAAATTAATTCAAAATGCCAAGTTGGTTCAGTTAGTAGCATTACTGTCGAAAACATTTTAATCATTACTAACCACCTAGTATTTAAAAAGTAAGATGTCAAATTTTAAATTAAGTCTGATTAACATACAATAAAAGAATTATGAAAAAATATCATAACCATACAACATAAAGTCCCGATAAAGTAACCAACAAATGATAATAAGTCCGGAGGAAAACTCCTCACAACAATCCCACAACTGAAATAAATAAAACAGTGTATCCTTAATTAATTACATGCCAAAGATCTGAATAACTGAAATAAGAAATGTTTCTAATAGAAATGGGCGATATGCCCTACAATTGATGAAACTAAATATGGAGTCAAGACAAAAGAAGTGTCTGCTAGCAAGGCCCTGTAACTTCCACAAACAGCTACAGCTCGTCACCTGAATGGAAATCCTAGGTGTCCTTGTGGCTGGGCACCTAAAAGGTTTTTACAAAAAAATAGATTTGAAAGCAAACGGGTCAGAGCCCGAAAGTGGAGAGTATTTTAAAAACAGCAAGTGCTTTAATAACATTAAAACAATGAATGCCAAATACATGTAAGGACGTGCTCTCACATGAAATACTCACCTCTCGACTACTTGTGCACTCCTAACGTACAGTACCCATCTAAGTAGTATTTATATCTAAATAAACCGACATAAGTTCTAACCCATCTACTCGATTCACAATATGAATTCCAAATGTTATCACTTGAATAGATAGCTTTACTTAAACTCGGATTCTCAATTATTAGCATTACCATTTACTGGAGGTTATCCCCTTATTTATCTTCTCAAGGAGTTACTATAAATTTTTCTCATAATTTAACATAACAAGTCTGTTTATTTAACCGTATATCATTCACATCATTAATATACAATACAAGCACCCCCGAGACTAAGTTGCGGTGCACACATACTCTGCTATCCATCCCAGTACCTCACGTACATAAGGATTACGCATTTCGAATCTCTCAGGAATTGTTCTCAGATGACAACAATCACAATCAATGGAGGCGAACACAGTCACATCACATGGGTCACGCACATACCTACGCTCCCACGATCAGCAGACTTATTAACTTCCCAATAAGTCCTTCTCTGACCTATGTTCTCGAGGTACCAATCTATATCCCCCCGTAGGCACACAAAGATTAGATGATCCTAAGCGAACGCAAACCTCCCGTGATAGCAAGTATGGTAGGTATGTCATACACATAAAATCATATACATATACTAAGCATGCACACATCTTAGTAATTACCATAATTTATTAGTGGTATACTTCTCATTCACATACCAACTTATAATTTTACACCTTTCATATGTTCGGTTCGTATGTATTTAAGTCATCAATTATTCTCACAACTTTATTAGTCACTCGCGTCCTAATCCACAAATATTATTTGGTTCCAATCACACCTCTATATTTTGTCTCCGCAATATATCCCAAATATCCGTTAATACAATATTTAAGCCATCACTAGTTCTCACATCGTAATAGTCACTCACGTACTAATCCACAATTATCATTTGATTCAAATCACACTTCTATGTTTTACTCCTCAATATATCCCAAATATCCCAACTATATCAATTAGTCATCAAGGGAATGTTATCTCTACAATTAAACAAGGTTACTGGACAATAAAAATCAAATCAGGCCAAAAAGGCCATTCTGTCAACTCGTTAGAAGTCTCGTTCGAACGAGGTCGTTCGAACGAGAGTTCGTTCGAACGAAATGGGCATCTAACGAGATCTCGTTCGAACGAAAGGCATTGAACGAACATCCAACTCGTTAGAAGGCAAACTGTCAGCTCGTTAGAAGCTCGTTCGAACGAGCTCGTTCGAACGACCTGGGCAGGTCTTCTAACGAGATGACAGTTTCGAACCCAGAATTTACCTATCTAGTTTTTCTCAATTTTCTTCACCTCTAATCTCATATAAAAGTCGTCCCAACAGTATTTTAAGGTTTCTAATCATCACTAAACATTCGTAGGTCATAACTCAACATTTATATAGGGTCAAATCCTTCTAAACATCATCTAATTATCATAACTCCTCATTTTTTCCCAAATCTTATGAACATGAACCCTATAAATTTAAAGTCATCAATTTCCATAACTAAATCCGTTTTTATAACATAAAAATTAGTAATTCTTTTAGTCTAATCACCCAATAACAATTCTACATGCAAACCTATATCAATATCTGAATTTATAACTCCAATTTCATGGGTTTTTATAAATCTCCCAATACGATGCAAATATATCAATTTTCTAAGCATGGAAGAAGCATTCGCTTGAAATTAATGAAATTAAACCACTTTCCTCGGATTATTCTCTGAATTTGGTGTTGGATTGATGAAGGTTGTTCTCTCCTTTTTCTCCCAAGGTTGAAGGTTGAAGGTTGAAGATGGAGGTTAAGGTTTTCTCTTTTGGGAACCTCTCCTAACTTCTCATGAAACTCCCGTAGCCCTCTAATCACTTAAGTGTTGGTAATGGGTTAGTGGGTCATTAAATTTCCTATTTTTAATTCCCTAAATTCGTTGGTCAAAATTACCCAAATTCCAAAATTACCAAAATACCCTTTTAAGTTGCCGGTGTGGCCCAAAAATGCCCCGGAACCAAAACTAAACCCCCGGCTAGTATTTTTTGACTATTTCGACCCTTCCGGACTCGTTGGCGAACTCAAAATGACCATACGGTTGATAAAAATAAAATTCACTTTTTAATTTAAATAATTACATTCCTGACGCGACTGTCACGCGCGTCCCAACAAAATTTCCCAAATTATCGTATTTCAGTCTCGCGATAATTTTAATATTTTCAATATTCATATAACGTCATATGTACACATTATAATCAAATACCAACTCACATCTCGTTAGTATTTTATCCGTATTAATTCTCAATTAATTCACTTTTAATTCAATTAATCCCATAAATAAATATCCATAAAAGTACGGGGTATTACAGTTGAGATTAGTGGATTCAGTTATTCTATGTTTTGGGATTTATTTAGATGCTTTATACCTTATTTATATTATGGATTTAGTTTAGTTTTATCGCAGTAGCGCTCCGCTCCGCTCTCCCCGGGGGCGGGCGGGGTGTTACAATATATTCACGATTTAAGTTGGCCATGATAAGTTCACCACAGTTTTATTTGTCTGTGGTATTCTACCCACGATCTAATGTGGTCGTGATAAGTTCAATATAGATATAATTCATGTAACATATTGCCATTCATTCATTCATGTACAGATTATTGTATTTTCATTTCAGTTAGATGACTCGGTTCTAGATGATACATTTTTGCACGATATAGACAATCTCATTGTACCGAGTGTACCTACTGAATGTGCATCCACTGATAAAATGAATATGCGTGAACCAAGTATGATTGAACAAGCAATGGCATGTACTTCACCCAAATGTTTGTGTGATTTGTTTTCATATTTCACATCGTCATGTCACGAAGTTAATTTCCAACACTTTGAGATATTTAATGTATGACATTATTGTATGGCATAATTTGATTATGTGCATTGTTAGGATGCGAAAATAGAAGAAGGATTGGATATTCAGGTGATTCATCAAGACCATACAGTCGAATTCACAACTGAGGAGGTATGTTCTGTTTATTGATATTGTACTCAACATGATTTTACAATTATACTCGAAATCTCCATTCAAAATGTCCTTTCATTTAACAATGTTCGTCTTGTGCAGATTTTTAATGATCTGGACATAATGATTTATTGGTGTCAATAAGCTGGTCACAAGCTTCATGTCGTCATGATAATTTTGAAATCCGATAAGGCCAGTATAGTCCGCAAGGGTAGGGTCGTACTTGGTTGTGAGCTAAGCGAGCGTCATAGACCCAAAAAAGACGAGGAATTGGAAAAGAAGAGGAAGCGTTCTTTCGAAACGCAAAAATGTGATTGCCCATTTAGATTGAAAGGGGTTTCGCACGATAATGGTCGTTGTGGGTTTGAAGTTCTTTGTGGGCTACACAACCACGTGGTGTCAAAATCACTTGTTGGGCACCCATATGTCGGTCGACTCTCCCAAGAAGAGTGGAACATTGCAAATGAGATGATAAACAATGGGGTTGGCCCGAAGAAAGTAATCCATATATCAAAAAAGAGGTCGGAGTACAATTATTCATCAATACGAACAATATACAACGCTAATATCAAAATGAAGAACGTTGAGATGCAAGGTCGCACCGCCATGCAACAGTTGATGCATTTGCTCGGGGGGAAGAATTATGTCCACTGGCATCGAAAGAATGAGCAAACCGATATGGTGGAGGATTTATTTTTCGCACATCCAACCTCTTGCGTGTTGGTGAAATGCTTCCTGAGTGTGCTTGTGATTAATTGCACTTACAAGACCAATCATTACAATATGCCAATATTTGAGATGATTGGGGTCACTTCTACCGGGCAATCTTTTTGCATTGCATTTTCATTTATGCAGAGTGAGAAGGAGGAGAATTTTATATGGGCTTTGTAACATTTGCGGTCATTATACGAGCCAGAAGATTTGTCGCAAGTTATTGTCTCCAACAAATAACAGCCTTATCTAAACGCTTTGTCAAGCGTGTTTCCACTTACCACCGTTCTTCTATGCTTATTCTATGTACAGAATAACATTGTAGGTGCATGTGTGAAACACAACATTAAAGATCAGGACAAGAATGTTTTCATGCAAGGTTGTATTGGGGTGTTGAAGTCAGAGACTACGATTAACTTTGAGAATGCATGGACTGATTTCTGCCGAAATTGGCAAGAATGCCCGAACATGGTTGGGTACATATCTAAGAATTGGATCCCTTGCATAGGCAAATAGTGTACCCCACCGTGGTAACCGAATAACTAACAGAGCGTAGGGTGCCCATGCACAACTAAAAAAACACTTAACAACTAGCACCGGTTCATTTGCGACGGTATGGAAGGGTATGAACGCATTACTTGACCACCAAGTAACTCAAATTCAAACTGAGTTTCAGAAATCACTTCAATCCACCAAGCATGGACACAGTGATGCGTTGTTGCGCGAGATCCGTGGTAGGGCATCAAACTATGCATTGGATTTAATTGTTGTTGAGATAGATTCCATGCGATCGGTATTGAGTGCATCAGGAGCTAGCACCCAATATACGGAGATACGATGCTCCTAAGTACTTCTCACCATATACGGATTAACATGTGTCCACAAGTTATCCCAATGGGAGAAGCTAGGCTAAGCAATTCCACTGTGGGCATTAAACGATCATCGGAGAAAACTCACCATTGTTCCCGACATCCCTCGGTACCGTGGCCTTGGCTATACACCCAAGATGAATTTTTTTAAGAAAAGGTGGAATGAGGCAGGTGAAACCGTTAGAAATACGATGTTAAGCAAGTTAATGGAGATTGTTGAAACCTCTACCACACCCTTGATGGAACCCGTACAAATTCATCAAAAGGGCAGGCCACCTAAGGGGAAAAAGTTTGTCGACATATCTATGAAAAGATCCCCTTGTTCTTGAGAGAAAGATGTACCGTACATAAGGGAACTTGAAAAAGTCTTCACAAATATTTCCCCGTTGACGGGAGTGAAACCGAAGACGTGGTCTCGGGAGAAGAAGATGTATATGAAGGATGTTCTCGAGTTCTTTTGATCATTTTTAGAGGATATATATGATATAAAATGTGATGGGAATTGTGGATATAGGGCTATTTCCAAAGGGGCGGGTGTTGGGGATGGACTTGAACATTCTCATGCTATTCATAGTGCTTTGTTGTCTGAGCTACGTAGGGACAAGCCATTTTGGGCTACGGTGATGACCTCCTATGATATTAATGAGTATGAGAGGAGATTAGACGATTTTAGACACTCACGCACAAGCGAGCGATGATTTATAATACCAGAGTTTGGCTACCTTGCGATGAATCCACCTAAGTTAATGGTTATATTGATATCCAAATTTCAATGTTTAATTTTTTTTCCATTCGACATTGGGCCAAAACCTAGTATGGAAGACAATCGCATCATCTATATCCTAAACTCGTCAAATATTCATTGGGTGAGTTTGAAATGCACAAGATTTTGCCCCCTACCACCAATTGCCTCTAACTAGAAATCAAGGGCCAGTGAAGATGCCCTTCAGTGGCCTACATTGTTTAAGTACGGCTTTCAAATGTTTAAGAATCTATATCCCAAAGACATTGCGATGAGAGATGAACCATGCTTGATATCATCGGATGAGGATGAGAACTTGACGACGGCTTAAATTTTGTGGTGAAATTCTTAGGGTTTCTTGTAACTTTTTGTAATTATCAGGATTGAAAACTTTTTGTAATTTATCAGGATTAGTTATATGTAAATTGGTTGTTGGAGAAAGTCTAGTGCTAATGATTGTAACTTTTTTCAATCAATGATTATATGTAAATGGATTGTATGTAATTATTAACAATTATTGATTGGAACTTTTTCTATCTTTTTGCAATCATTACTATAATATTCATTGGTTATGTATGTGATAAATTGGCTATATGTGATAAATTAGAAATCTTGGGGTATTGAAATTAACTCACGATCCATTGACACCGCAAAAATGTATACACAGTGACACCACACCATAATGAGACACCCACAGTGACACCACACCGTGAAAAAGCAACCACGGTGAGTTGTAATCAGGAAATATATGCAGAGACTTGGCTATTTTTCCACCCCAACATACATGGTTTAATGTAACCGTGAAAAGTATACAGACGGTTGGTTATAGGAGTAAGTATACTCTCCATGGTGAGACCCAACCGTGAATTATATGCAGAGACTTTGGCAATTTTTTTCCCTAATTTACACGGTCTAATGTAACCGTGAAATGTACTCTGATGATGAAATAACGCCGTGTGTTTCCATTCCACGGTGAGTTGTAATCGTGAAATATATGCAAAGACTTGGCTATTTTTTCACCCTAACATACACGGTTTCATGTAACCGTGAAAAGTATATAAACAGTTGGTTGTAGTCGTAAGTATACTCTCCACGGTTTGACCCAAACGTGAAATATATGTTGAGACTTAGCTATTTTTTCACCCCAACATACACGGTTTCATGTAACCGTAAAAAGTATACAGACGGTTGGTTGTCGCCGTAAGTATACTCTCCACGGTTTGACCTAACCGTGAAATATATGCAGAGACTTGGCTATTTTTTTACCCCAACATACACGGTTTAATGTAATCGTGAAAATTATACAGACGATTAGTTGTAGTCGTAAGTATACTCTCCACGGTCAGACCCAACAGTGAATTATATGCAGAAACTTTGGCAATTTTTCCCCCAATTTACACCGTCTAATGTAACCGTGAAATGTACTCTGACGATGAAATAGTGTCGTGTATTTCCACTCCATGATGAGTTGTAATCGTGAAATATATGCAGAGACTTGGCTATTTTTTCACCTCCAACATACACGGTTTAATGTAACCGTGAAAAGTATATAAATGGTTAGTTGTAGTCGTAAGTATACTCTCGACGGTATGGCCCAACCGTAAAATATATGCAGAGACTTGGCTATTTTTTCACCCCAACATACACAGTTTCATGTAACCGTGAAAAGTATAAAGACGGTTGATTCTAGCCATAAATATACTCTCAACGGTTTGATCCAACCGTGAATTATATGCAGAGACTTTGGAAATTTTTCCCCCAATTTACACCATATAATGTAGCCGTGGTTATTTATTTGGCAGTGACACCACACCGTGGATGTTATTATGACGGTGACACCACACCGTATAGACGTAATGAACGGTGAGAACCCATCGTATTGTTAATATTCAAGCATGTTCACAGTTAACATTGAAGTACATAACATAACATTCAAACACATAACACATAACACAATTTTGTTAACAATCAAATCACATAAAATATTTATTTCAAAGTTGTTCCAAAAAAGTTGTTCCAACATAATTGTCGCAAAATTATTCCAACACTTAACACATAACAAAATTTGTGATGCTTTAGAAACAAAATTTTTAAGAATACAGTTACATTCAAATTGTTTGAACAAATTTTGTCTATCTTCTCTTTAAACGCTTCGTTGAGGTGGTTTTTGCTTGGGGGGGATTTCGCTTGGGGGCTTTTTGCTTACGGGATGGATCGTGCCTTGGTCCGAGTTTCTTCATGCACCGGGGCCTTTCCCTTTTCTATATGAGCGTGTGTCTCCTTGTCCTGAAGAAGAGCATCAAATGCTACGCGTGATAGTTCAAAGATATCTGTAACCTCCTGGTCCGAGCCTCCGTCAATAGCTTCCTGGAGCAGACTAATGGCTACGTATATCCCCTTAACCTATATAAATTATCATCAACTGTGTTAGACAATTCCTGAAGAAAGGAAATCAATTTAATGATAAATTTCAAAACATTTACCATTTTATCCGTGTGCTTTAGCTCCAGCTTGCGTATTCTATTCTCAGAATTTTGAATGTATGAATGGGATCTTTCTAGACATTCCCAGTGCATGGACCTCATCGGAGTCGAATGTATGGTATCGGACAGTAGTACATGTTCAACCCAATTAAGTTGATACCATTTCTTGATATCAAACTTTAATTTATATCGGGGTTGGGTCTTCCCCCTCTCCTCTAACAAAAGGCGCATTGACGGACGAGGAATTATTTGAACACGTCCAGCTTAGCGTAGGACCCTCTCTGGGTAGTAGGGTTCCCCGACATTATAGCAGATAAGGAGGTCGTTGTACCATGAGACCTCCTGAAATGGGTAGGCCTCACTTTTTTCGGAGTACGGATCCCATACAACCTAAACGTATTATCAAATGTTAGTACGTACATAAATAAAGAAAATAAATACTGAACTTAAAACAACTAATACTTACGTCTGAAGCTTTTAAATCATCTAAGGTTTCCCTTAACTGCCGTAACTGTGCAAAGGCATCCCCTGACACCGTTTGCGCCCTCTATTTGCATAGACGCAGCTCGCTATGCTCGAAATGGAGATTTCTAACACCCCTTGTCAAATTGAAGTGGTCGTATATCCATGCCTGCAGTCAAAATAAAATGAAATTTTAATATAGACATATTAATTAGGAGATTATTATATTACAAAATAAAATTTTAAATATGTACCACGAGAAGGGGAAGATATCCACCCACTTGTCGAACGCCCACCCGAGAGGCATCCCCAACTGCCGATATAAATGGGCCAATACACCTATCCCCCAAGCATAGTCTTTGCATTTGTCGACCTTTCGCAAAGACTGGAGGTAGTACACTGGAACTCGATTACCCGATTTGTCCGGGAACAACAACCAACCGACTATGAAAAGCAAGTACCCCCTAGCAGCCTGCTCAATCTTCCTCTTTGAAGAACTTTCCCCTAGCTTCTTAACCCTCCCCTTACACAAATTCATTAACTAATCAAAACGAACAGCATATACAGACTTACACTCCTCCTTGGCCTCCTCCTCGGTACAACCCAAATATTTAGTAAGCTATTGGATTTGAGACGTCTTCTCCTTGACTTTCTTCAGAACAGTACCGTACACCGGTTTACCTACTATCGAGATTTGGAGGAGATGGTACACATCATTTAGGGTGATGGTCATCTCGCCGAACGACATATGAAATGAATTTATCTCTGGCTGCCACCGTTCAATGAATGCCAACACCGATACATAGCCTCTGTATCCATAGGAGTGTTTAATCAGACCATATAACCCGGAGTTCTTCACCAGCTCTATTACCCGCTCATCCTCTTTGGCTAGTTCCCACTCAGCAAATTTCTTAAAGTGGTACACGCACTTCATTATTACCCTCGCCTCATCTCTATTCCAAATAGAATAACCAATATGGTTATGATAATTTTTCAGGAGTTCGGGGTTGTTTGGGATGCACCCCTCGAGCGGTTGAAAATCAGAGTGGCTTATTTTTTTTTTCGAGCATTCTTCTCTGGCCCTTTCGTTGTGGACGGTTGGATTTCATCTTCCGAGGAAGAAGACTTGTCCTCTCCTGCCCTCTCTCCTTCTTCCTCCCTATCTCACTCTCCTCCTCTCACTCCTTCTTCCTCTCTATCCTCCTCTCTCCTTGCCTCTCTCTCTTCATCTCTCTTTCCTCCTCTTTTTCTTCCTCTCTCTCATCCTCATTTTCCTCCTCTCTCTCTTCATCACTTTCCTTATCTCTCTCTTTCTCTCGTGATTTATCTTCTTCTTTTTCCTCCTCTTTATCTACAACTACCCCTACCTCAGCCCCATTCACTAACCACAGTCAAATCACCTACAACCGCCTCAACTACTTGCTCAATTGACTTCAAAGTATCACCCGCCTCAACATTAAGTAAATCTTCTACCACTTTATCTAACGAAGTCGTCGGAGAATATCCATTGCTTGAAGTAGTGGCCTCACTGGCAATACTACTACTAGAGGAAGATACGAGTCGTCGTACTTCCTTAGCCGCCTTCAACCTCCTCTTCCACTCAAATGCGGTAGGAGGATTTTTGCTTCTCACTATTTATATGACCTACATAAAAAATTAACAAATTATATTAGCAAATTAACAAATTATATTAGCAAATTAACATTTATATACCCTAGGAAATGAATATATGAAATAGGAAATAAATTGGTACTTTAAGAGATTAGAATTAAAATTAGAAACAATAATTACTAATGAGAACGTATGTGCTTGCGTTCAAATGAGCAAATTATATATTAAACCCTTTTAACCCAAAACAAACCCTAAATAAGCAACAACATGTGATTGAATAAGATGATAATCTAAGCAAGAACATTCAAACACATGCAATTGAGGAAAAATCCCCCAAAGGGGCAAAACCATTTATTTTCACTATAATTTGTAAGAAAACGGCTTACAATCGGATTACAATGAAAATACAAGTGACTAAGAATTACCCTCAGGTATCGGATTCTGTAGTCGCGGCTGGAAATATCCCTTTCCAGTAGGGCTGGCGGCTGGAAGTTTCCCTTTCCAGTAGGGCTGCAATGAAGAAGAAGAACGGTCTCCTCCACAAGGGTTGAACAGCAAAAGTGCGTTCTTGGGTTGCAAAGTGATTCACAAAGGTATGGAATTTGTGTGAATCAAAGGTATGAATCAATGGACTCAAATACCATGAAGACTTTAGAGTTTTGGAACTCAGAAAATCGTGTAGAAGTCTTGAAAAATAACTCTCCCGAAGTTGGTATAAATAAGAGGACTTGAGCCATAAAAATTGGAACACGATCTGTTTGAAGTTATCCCAGCGGACCGGTCCGGGTTTGAGGCGAATCGGTCCGGTTGACATCGGATCGGTTCTTTTATTGAAGGCGGGTCGGTCCGGATGACATCGGATCGGTTCTGCTTTCAGCTTCATCGGTTTGCCATCGGTCCGGGGTATACTGGCCTTCAGCATAACGGATCGGTTCGGTTGTGACCTAATCGGTCCGGATGACCGGATCGGTTCTTTTATTTTGGCCGGACCGGTCCGGTCCTCAGAAACCAGATTCCTTCGAGGAATTCTCTCCATCTTCAAAGGGCCGTATCTTCTTCACCGTAGCTCGGAATGAGATGCCGTTTCTTCCAGTATCTTTGTTGCGGCAAACTCTTCAACTTTCCAGTTGACTTATCCTCCGGACGGTGGATGTACAATTACCAAATTTCCCTTGAACTTCCATATCGTGACTTCTTTCATTGATTTGACTTCTCTTGCATACCACTAGCATATAGTCCCTAAAAGCATGGTACGTGAAGTCGTTGAGGCCGATGTGGGACACATGATGGAGATGATGGATGCTTGATTCCTGGAATTCGGATTGGGGCCATCATATGTGATCGTGTAGAGACGTGCCAAATGTAACGGCGTACGACATACAAAACAGTAAGATAACGGACATAAAAAAAGTGTCCTTACAAATCTCCCCCTATGTCTATGCCGGTACATACATAAAAAATCTGAATTATCAATCATAAAAAAATGCCTATACAAATCTACCCTTCCATGAACCCAAAACTGAAAGAGTACAAGTGAATAAGACTACAGCGTTTGATCTTCAAATCTACAGGAATCTCAACGCTTTTCTCATCAGGGTGTGCAATTCAGTGATCATCAAAGTAGTATCTACACACATGATACAAAGCAAAATACCAAGTGACATATCGAGTTTGAAATGAGAACATATATACCAATTTATTAGCAAACTCTCAAACTTTCAAAACTCCCCCATAATAAGATAATTCTTTCTCCCCCTTTTTATGATGTCCCCAAATAGACAAATGAGTGAAATATATCAAATAAGCAAGTGCGGGGTGTCACTCGGATAAAATCACACCATTAATGAGCACAAAGCAACCAAGTCGATGATAGCGTAAATGAAGTGGTGTGATCAAATTCGATAGGAAAATCAATGCATACAAACATGACATATGTGCACGATGAATATTGGATATTCCTAGCGAATGAACTCTAATACTTCCTTTGGTGTAAAATAATGACAATATAAGGTATTGACTCAATCAAATCAACAAATCAAAGCTCAAAGTGATTTTCACACCAATAATGTCCAAAATGATTTTATGCTTTTTCAGGACTTTCAAGGAAGTGCAAACCCGTTTAAAGATTCTCCAACCAAACTCCCTCAGATATAATTTTGAATAGAGGCATTTCTAAATTCTCAAACTTTGGAGAATTGATGGTGAAACCTAAGTGGCCCATATTTGGCATGAGTTTCTTTTTATTGCCTTTAAATTTTTTCGGGCTCTTTTAACCTCTTTGGACCTCGGATATTAAAATTCCTCCATTTTTTAGGTCCTTTTTAACGGTGGCTTTTGCGCAAAGGATAGATGATTACCTTTCGCACACTACACCAAAATGGGCAAATTGTCACCTTTCAGCCGGCCAGCCTTGTCAAGGTCATTGACCGTGATAAAAAAACACACGTTTTATGTCACGGTCATTGACCTTGACACGACCATGACAACGAATTGTCACGGTCATTGACCGTGACAAGCCCGTGACAAATTGAATTGTCACGGGCTTGTCACGGTCAAAGACCGTGACAATTCGTGTCACGGTCAATGACCTTGACACGACCGTGACAACTTTTCCAGCAAAAACCCTTTCCCCCTTCTTTTTTCCCTCCCACCGTTCCCTCCCTCTCTCTCTCTCTCTCTCTCAGGTCCAATTTCTCTCTCTCTCTCTCTTCCATTTATATATATATTTGTCTGTATAGTTATGTGTGTGTGTGTGTATATATATCTGTGTGTATGTGTGTGCGTGTGTGGGGGGTGGGGCAGGGTGGGGCGTGGTGGGGTGGGACAGGGTGGGGGAGGGGGTGGTGGAGGGGGGCAGGGGGTGGGGCGGGGTGGGGCAGGGTGGGGGAGGGGGTGGGGGAGGGGGCAGGGGGTGGGGTGGGGTGGGGCAGGATGGGGGAGGGGGTGGTGAAGGGGTGGCAGGGGGTGGGGCGGGGTGGGGCAGGGTGGGGGAGGGGGTGGTGGAGGGGGCAGGGGGTGGGATGGGTTAGGGCAGGGTGGGGGAGGGGGTGGTGAAGGGGTGGCAGGGGGTGGGGGAGGGGGTGGTGGAGGGGGCAGGGGGTGGGGTGGGGTGGGGTGCGGTGTGTGTGTGTGTGGGGTGGTGTCATTTTTCATAATTTTAGCATTAGTAAACATAGGATAAAAATATCTGATTAATTCCTAGGTTAAATTAAATTAAATTAATTTTAGTGCTTAAATATTATTAAATGGTTTTCAATTTTTTAAATATTATTAAATGGTTTTGTAGTGTAGTGGATTCCACCATATTCTGTTATGTCTTCTTTACTAACTAGAATCTTGTTGCAGATAGGATTCCCTTTAGGGTCTTATGTCTTGAATTAATCTGGGGGGGTGGGGGTGGGGGTGGGGGTGGGTGGGGTTTTGAATATTATTTACATTCAAAATAAATAATTGATAATAGTTGGATAATAATTGGATAATAATTGTTTTTATACCTATAGAACAGCTTAGATAGTGTGTGTGTGTGTGTGTGTATGTGGTCAATACATGAATTTATTTTTGTATTTGAATTATCCCATGAATTTATTTTTGTATTTGAATTAACCCATTATATGAAACATACTTGAAATTAAATATAGTGCGCATAGATACTAGCATTCTAGTTCTTATGCGTACGCATTCAATAACCCTTAGACCCGTTCGAGAGTCATTACCCCTGTAATGAGATCTCTCGAATTGTCCCGTTTGGACAGTTTGAGACTGTATAATTTTTGTATAATATTCTTATTGGCTTAAAGTTGTTACTTTTGGAGGAAGTTCTGCAGTCGTATCTTAATGTTCTCTGGGTACATACTAGATTGACAAGTGTGACTGTTATTTTAATTGACCAATTGAAATAACACTCACACCTGCCAATCTACGTCGTGTACTTGGAGAACTAAGGGGATATGCTGTCGAATTTTTTTCAAATCGTAACAATGTGCATGAGCTGTTAAGTATATTACAGAAAAATGCATTCTTGAATGGGATAGGACCACATACCCTTTAATAGGATAATTCAATGATGGGATAATTAAAAAAAACATACTATAAATCTAAGTTTTGTTTACCTTTAATAGGTGTTTAGTTGTGGTAGCTGTGATGGGATATCCGAAATACAAAGAGTGGATGGGTGAGACTAATAGAATGGGGGATGTGTTTCGCAGAGGTGCTAACGAATTTGTGAAATATGCAAAGAGATGTCGTAATGATGAAGAGTTTCCGTGTCCGTGTGCTAGGTGTAAGAATGGTAAGGTGTTTGAGTGGAAAACAGTTGAACTACATTTGTTAACGGGTATGCAAGATAGTTATCGATTTTGGAGTTTTCAGGGTGAATTGAAAGTTCCTTTTGTCCCTGACCAACCTTCACAACATCCTTCAACAAGTAAAATAGATGAAGAAGGGGACGACGTAGATCATAATATGTTAGAGGATTTAGTTGATGATGCGTACGGAGTTTATGAAGCTGAGGAGAATGAGGTTACTGATGATGTAGAAGATTCAAGTGCTCGTGAAGATAACACGATAAAACTTGACGATGACTACCAAAGTTTAAAATTTAAGGCGACCCAACCGTTATAATCTGGCTGTGAGAAAGATCAAACAACTTTACATGCCATGGTTGGTTTGCACAGTTTGAAGACGCAGTACGGTTTGTCTGGTAATAGCGTGATGGGAATTCTGAAATGGGTGAAGGGCTTATTACCCAAGGTGAATACACTTCCAAATAGCTATCCTGTTATGAAGAACAGTTTGAAAGGTTTGGGAATGAAGTATAAATCGATTGATGCTTGTGTGTATGACTGCATATTATACCGAAAGGAGTATGAAAATCTCGATCGTTGTTCGGTATGCGATGAACCTAGATATGTCCAATCTACTAGTAAGGAAGGCACAAGCTCAAAAGTGCCTCAAAAAGTATTGAAATATTTTCTCGTTGGGCCTAGATTAAAGCAATTTTTTACAGTACCATGGATTGCAGAGGTAATGACTTGGCATGCTAGGGCAGAAGTAGGGGGTAATATCATGCGTCATCCTATTGATTCTACTGCCTGGCGGAGGATGAATTATGAGTATCCCGATTTTGCTCGAGAACAACGCAACATTCGTTTGGCTATATCAACAGATGGTTTCGATCCATTTGGAAATCTAAGCACCAATCAGAGTGTATGGCCAGTGATCCTAGCCCCACTCAACCTCCCTCCTTCACAGTGTATGAGACCTGAATTTTCGATGATGGCTTTATTGATACCTGGGCCAAAGGCACCAAGTGAAGACATTGATATCTACCTGGCTCCTTTGGTAGAAGAATTAAATGAGTTGTGGGAAGATGGTGTGCAATCATTTGACTCTTTTAGAAAAGAAGAGTTTACGCTGAAAGCTATGTTGATGTGGGCAATTCATGATTTTCCAGCTTATGGGACATTATCCGGATGTGTAGTACATGGTTATTTGGGGTGTCCTATTTGTGGAGAGGAGACTGAATCTCTTCGTCTATCCTCCAGCTTAAAAAATATATACCATTGCCACAGGAGGTTTTTACCCCCAGCTCATAGTTTCAGATTTGAGAAAGCTTCCAATTTTTTATTGGGCGGAGTTGAACATAGGCTACCGCCGAGACAACTTTCGGGTTCAGAAATTGAAAGTAACTCTTCTGAATGTGGCCCAAATATGCCAGGTAAGAATCCCAAATTTAAGAATGTCAAGCATAAGAAGACCCCAACTGGGAATGAAACTGAGATAAGAAAGGCATGGTCTCGGAGGTCAATTTTATTTGACTTGCCTTATTGGAAGAAAAACCCGGTGAGCCATGTATTGGATGTGATGCATGCAGAGAAGAACTTCGCTGAACATATTGTGGGTACTTGCCTTGGGGGGAGTCATTCGAAGGATGGAGAAAATGCACGAAAAGACCTTAAAACGTTAAAACTTAAACCACAACTATGGTTTAAAGAAGATAGCAGGGGAAGGACAATAATTCCCCCTGGTGCGTTTACTTTGACGAGTGAGGAAAGGAAGGTGCTTCTAGACACAATATATAATTTGAAGGGCCCATCTACTTTTTCGTCCAACTTGCAAAGGATTGTGAATTATGCTACTCATGATTTACATAAGTGTAAGTCCCACGATTGGCATGTGATCATGCAATTGGTTCCTCTATTGTTTAAGCACTGTTTCTCCAAGCACAAGGATTTGCGTAGGGCTATTATGCAAATTAGTATTACCTTCTCCCTCTTGTGTGAGAAGGTAGTGAATCGAGAACACATAGTGGCCGCAAAATTGGCTGTGAACGAAGCGATTTGTGTATTGGAGAAGTACTTTCCCCCAGCATTCTTTGACATAAGTGTTCACTTGTTGGTACACCTATGCGACGAGGCACTTCTTTGTGGTCCAGTTAGATATCGGTGGATGTATCCGTTTGAAAGATTGATGAAAGTTTTTAAAGATTACGTCAAGAATACGCGATATATTGCAGGATCAATTGCAGAGGAATACATCACCGTGGAGTCATCAATATATACTCGAGAATATATGACTGACTCTACCAGCGTTGATGACACTGATGAATTCCTCGATGATGGTGGTAATGTGATGGGAAAACGAGTGAAATTAACGAGTTTGCAACATGAACAAGTAGCTCGTTATCTATTTGACACACATGAAGATGTCGAAGAATGGAAAAAGTAAGTTTCGAATATTATAATGTTTAACATTATTTTAGATTATTTTATACATGATTAATTTTGTAATATGCAGTAAATATGAAGCCTGTGAGAACAATAAAAGACGAAAAACAGTGGTACAATCAGACAGCGAATTTAGGCTATGGTTGACACAAGAGGTAATTACAATGAAAACAGTCGTTATATAACGTTACATTACACTCAAATTTTACCACTAATATAATTAATTTATCTATATTCTCAGCTCCTAAAGATGGGTGATGCGACATCAAGGCTTGCTCGTCTAGCCACTGGACCCTTGTTCGTGGCACAAGAGTACAAAAAATATCGATTGAACGGTTACATTTTCGGCGCTAAAGTGTACGAGGAAAGTACAAATGTACAGAACTCGGGAATTTCATATAAGGCTCTTACTTTCTTTCGAGCGAGCGCAAAAGATAAAAACCTCGTTGAAGCTGAAATGACTTACTATGGTGTAATCCAAAATATATTTGAATTGGATTATATAAGCTTCAAAGAGGTTGTATTTTACTGTGAATGGGTAAGAGTTGAGGATAAAAATGCTTCTAAAGTTGATCCTGTCACCAATTTGATCATGGTTGACTTGTCCAAGTTGAAGAGCAACGACCACGTGAGCGATGAGCCGTTTGTTTGTGCATTTCAAAAGGTTAAGCAAGTGTTTTACTCGGAGTATATCAACAACGAGCCGTGGTCAATTGTCCAACACGCGCCAAGGCGTCTAAATAGTAGTGTGGATGACTTGGATGCTCCTACCGAATATCAATCCATTTTTGATGATAACCCGAATTTGAAACAATTTTTCAATTTGTAATAATTATTTCAATTTGTACCGAAACATCCATTTTTAATGCTTTTACTTGATCTGCACTTTATCATTTTCACTCTTGTGTAGTGTGCGTATGTGGAGAGGAGATTAATACATAAATATTCCAACTACATCTAAGTTTTGTTTATACTAATCCATGAATATACGCTTCTTACCTTTAATAGGTGATTAGTACATAGTTATTTGGGGTGTCCTATTTGTGGAGAGGAGACTGAATCTCTTCGTCTATCCGAACACTAAGAAATGCCATAATCCTATGGAGCGATGCTCTGTAAATTCCTCCCAACCGTTATGTAGCCAAACATCACCGGTTGAAGTTGTCAATTCCACTTTCCATACCCCACCACTTTCCATACCCCATTCAAAGGTGGAGTTGACAACTTCAACTGCTAATTTTTGGCTACACAACGGTTGGAAGGAATTTGCAACGCATACCTCCATAGGATTATGGTATTTCTTAGTGTTTAGATATGAAGAGAATTATAATTGACACGATTGCCCGGGGTACATTAGTTGGAAGGAGGTGCCATATGAGCTCAAGTTAGCTGTTTGAGTGACACTACAGGTAATGTATTTATATTTATATGTCAATTTCGATTTCGATTTCAATTACAATTTATATTTATCTATATTTGAGGGGCGGATACTAATTTTACTTTATTTCAATTCAGGGGACAGGGAGTGGCCCTAAGGGTAGGCCACATATGCTCTATACTTATGTCGCTATTCGGACGAGAAGGGAAGGATAAGGAGGTGTTCCCGAGCGTCGCGGTACAAAATCTCTTTTCCATGCAAATAGTTTGTAGATTTGAGATAAAATGATGGTGATGTTGTTTCTTTTTAAATAGTTTCTTATTTGAATATATATTTGCATTATCTTTAGTTTGTTCGGATATATGATGTGTGGAACAGGTACAACGTTGCTATAACAGGTACAAATATACTGCTGGGCAGTGGCAGTGGCCATACTGCCCAGCAGTTTTTTTTTAATTCTGCCCAGAATTGTCACGGTCATTGACCGTGACACGTCCGTAACAAAATTGACACGGACGTGTCACGGCCAATGACCGTGACAATTTTTTTTAAAAGGGTCACGGCTTTGTCACGGTTATAAACCGTGACAAACGTGTCGCGGTCATTGACCTTGACACGACCGTGACACAAAACGCGAGTTTTTTGTCAAGGTCAATGACCGTGACACGACCGTGACAAAAAAAGTTGTCTCGCCTCGAAATGTCACGGTCATTGACCTTGACAAGGTGAATTTGTCAAGGTCAATGACCTTGACAAATGGGCAGATTTGGTGTAGTGGCAGCCCCTCCCCGTTATACAAAAACATACAGTCTCACTAAAACGGTTTTTACATGCATTCCAATCTTGTCAAGTTTTATCGCATATTGTACATTGTATAGACAGAATTGAGATGGAAACACTCAAGTCAATATGAGATAGACAAGTGCAATAATCAAATATAGCCGTGCATGTGTGCAATAAAGGATATAGGAGTCAAACATGTAGGAAGATATCACGAATTACATCTCAAAGACTCCATACAATGTAAAGCACGTGGATGAAATGATGTAGCCTCTCAAATCTCTATCAAACAGTCACATGGATACATGGAATGAAGTTGTGACTTGACTATCTTGAATGCTCATCCATAAAAGAAGCAAAAAAACAGAAATCTTTTTGGATTTTTTTTTTTTCAAAACTTTTGTCAAAATAAAATCTTTTTGTATTTTTCAAAATATTTCCAAAAACAAAAATCTATACAAAAAGTACATGTCACAACGCTATCAAACATATATCAAAAAGCATAACTAGCGTATGACACACATGCGAACACAATCATCTATATGATATGGCAAGAGAAGAATCATGTGCAAGCAAACGAGAATCAACTTGTCTAAAATCTAGTGTATCCAAAAGTGATTTCCTAACCCAAATAGATGTGAAACAACGTGTGGGGGATTTAGGAACCAAGGTAACACTAGACTTCGACATCCTAGGACTTCTTCCAAGATCAAAACAAAATCTCCTAAGGTGACCTTTCCTACCACAATATGAACATGTGCAAACGGGAGGAATGTTACCTAAAGTGTGATCTTTTCTAAAGTCCTTGGGATTAATTGACCTTCTAAAACAAATAATGGTTTTGGCTTTAGCACTAGAAGCATGAGAACAAGATGATCCATTACCATCACAATCAAACCTACTTGAATCGTTTAAATCATTTTTTAACTTCAAAATATTTGATTCAAGCAACAAATTAGACTCTTCCAAAGACAGGGATTTCTTTTTCAAATTATCAATTAAACTTAACAGTTTATCACGCTCCCCCTAAATTAAAGCAAACTTTTCCCTAAGAGTCTCTTCACGTGCCACAAACTCATTGATTAAAATATTTCTTTCATCTTTGGCACAAACACAAACCATCGAATTTTTAAGGTCCTCCAAATCTTTTTCTAAAAATAGGACCCTTTCATCACTCTTCTTTTTGGCAATTTTTAAAGAATCAAAATCAGTACACAAATTACCAAAGTGCTCACGACAAATATCACCTTGAGTTTGAAACGCTTGCAAATATTCAATCTTACTTTTAAAGAGAGAATTTTCTTTTTCCAAAACTTTAATTCTTTTGCAAAGTTTCAAATTCAAACTTTTTAATTTTTCAGCACGGTCGTGAACTTTTTCAAAAATAGGCTCCTCATTAAATGGGCGTTCCATTGAAAAATTGCGATTTTTCACAAAACTTTCAAAAAAAATCAATTTCACACAAATTTTGCGGAAAATAGGAATACGCGATAAATTAGCGTAACCTGCTCTGATACCAATTTGACGACGTGAGAGGTCAAATTGTATCAAAAAATAAATCCTTTAAAAAACAGGATCACGCGATAAATTAGCGTAACCCGCTCTGATACCAATTTGACGACATGAGAGGTCAAATTGTATCAAAAAATAAATCCTTTAAAAAACAGGTTCACGCGATAAATTAGCGTAACCCGCTCTGATACCAATTTGAGAACGTATGTGCTTGCGTTCAAATGAGCAAATTATATATTAAACCCTTTTAACCCAAAACAAACCCTAAACAAGCAACAGTATGTGATTGAATAAGATGATAATCTAAGCAAGAACATTCAAACACATGCAATTGAGGAAAAATCCCCCAAAGGGGCAAAACCATTTATTTTCACTATAATTTGTAAGAAAACGGCTTACAATCGGATTACAATGAAAATACAAGTGACTAAGAATTACCCTCAGGTATCGGATTCTGTAGTCGCAGCTGGAAATATCCCTTTCCAGTAGGGCTGGCGGCTGGAAGTTTCCCTTTCCAGTAGGGCTGCAATGAAGAAGAAGAACGGTCTCCTCCACAAGGATTGAACAGCAAAAGTGCGTTCTTGGGTTGCAAAGTGATTCACAAAGGTATGGAATTTGTGTGAATCAAAGGTATGAATCAATGGACTCAAATACCATGAAGACTTTAGAGTTTTGGAACTCAGAAAATCGTGTAGAAGTCTTGAAAAATAACTCTCCCGAAGTTGGTATAAATAAGAGGACTTGAGCCATAAAAATCGGAACACGATCTGTTTGAAGTTATCCCAGGCGGACCGGTCCGGGTCTGAGGCGGATCGGTCCGGTTGACATCGGATCGGTTCTTTTATTGAAGGCGGGTCGGTCCGGATGACATCGGATCGGTTCGGCTTTCAGCTTCATCGATTTGCCATCGGTCCGGGGTATACTGGCCTTCAGCATAACAGATCGGTCCGGTTGTGACCGGATCGGTCCGGATGACCGGATCGGTTCTTTTATTTTGGCCGGACCGGTCCGGTCCTCAGAAACCAGATTCCTTCGAGGAATTCTCTCCATCTTCAAAGGGCCATATCTTCTTCACCGTAGCTCGGAATGAGATGCCGTTTCTTCTAGTATCTTTGTTGCGGCAAGCTCTTCAACTTTCCAGTTGACTTATCCTCCGGACGGTGGATGTACAATTACCAAATTGCCCTTGAACTTCCATATCATGACTTCTTTCATTGATTTGACTTCTCTTGCATACCACTAGCATATAGTCCCTAAAAGCATGGTACGTGAAGTCGTTGAGGCCGATGTGGGACACATGATGGATGCTTGATTCCCGGAATTCGGATTGGGGCCGTCATATGTGATCGTGTAGAGACGTGCCAAATGTAACGGCGTACGACATACAAAACAGTAAGATAACGGACATGAAAAAAGTGTCCTTACAACTAAAAAGGAAACCACGGTTCTATATGGCCGTGAAATATTTACATACGGTTGGGTTTGGCCGTGAAAATATAACCATGGTGCCGTGAAACCTACAACCACGGTGAGAACTAGCCGTATATTATGGAATCACGATTGGACATGACCGAATATTATTGGCACCTACAGTGACGGAAAACCGTAGGTGCAGACCATTTTTTTCCTTTTTTTCAAATCGTTAAACCCTAGTTTTTTCTTACCGTGGTAAACCCTAGGTTTGTTCGCGCAAATGGAAATATTTGCAGTTAGATTAATTAGGGTTACATTTTAAAGAGTTTATAATGGATTTCTTATATGTAGTTTGCATGTTAGGGTTTAATACACAAAATGGGAGCACAAAATGAGAACATGACAGTAATGGGAGTAAGGTTTAATGGTTTAACATACCAGAAATGAAACTTGATGGGTGTTGTGTTTTTGGTGTTGGGAGTAAGGTTTAATGGGGGATGGTGGTTTGGGAGAGAAGTTAGAGAGAGAGAGGGAAAGGGAAAAATGAAGATTGAAATTTTTTGGGTTTTTATATTGGCTAAAATCCCTTACTTGAACGAAACTAGATCTTGTGGAATCATATTGAATATTTGACGATACATTCCGTACCTTGCTAAAAAATCAATCCTTGTTTACCAACCATACATTGTCTAACCAAATCAAATTCTCGCTCGATACGTTCCTCAAAAAATCCGATTTGGACGGATTCTTCCCCCAACTAACGAAGAGATCTTCGCGGAATTGCCACATATGAAATTGGGATTCCTTTCTTTATTTGTCTGATGTTAGGGAGAAGGTCCCGTTGAGTTCTTAAGAATTAGAATATTTTTTTCGTCTAATTGGCAAAACGAATTTCTTTTTCTGCTATTTTGGGTGAATGTACATGTGGTGTTGGATTTTTTTGGTGTTTTGTATAAATATTAGGTGCTTATGTGGTTTTTGTATAAAAGGGTGTTTTGGAGTAAAATTTTGAGCCAGGACCCCATCATAAATGATTATGTAATTGCACCCTCTCTACCCTTTGTAATAGTGTAGAATAGTGTTATATTCGGGTTCGTGTCATGAAATCATCAAACCTACCCCACTAACTTCATGACACGAAGAGATCCATTTAACTGATATTTTATGAAGAATAATATATCATGTAATTTATATATCTTGATAGACATTGTATAAAATTCATAGATAAATTATATATATGTTGCAAGATGTTATCATTAATTAAATTTTAAGTTATCGAAGGGCCACGAGTGGTATGATTGGTTAAAAAAGAAGAAAAAAATAATTTTATGTTTTACTTAATGAGTTATGCAGGTCAACTCAAACGATAATAAACAGGTCGAGTTAGAATTGACTAATACTTAATATGAACCCGACATGGCACGACCTGAACACGACACGACGCACACGAATTGTCACTCCTATTTAAATATGAGTAGAAAAATAAGTGGACAATCCACAAACAACCATGGTAAAACGGTGATTTTTATATATTTTATATATCCAGGTTGCATCAAAAATATTAAAATAAATAAGAAAAAAGGAAAGATAAAAAAATGTTTTGCTTATTAGACTATGTTTATACCTCTACGCTACAACAGCCACCATTTGGACAACTCAGGTTTAAGTTTAAGCTTCTTAAATTTAGACATACATTTTAGATGCTTTTGGAGCATTTCCAATGGTTACGTAAATAACTGTTTCGGGTAAAATACAGCCAAATTCCTTCCCTTTTCTCATAAAAACAAACTATTATACAACTCTTCAATCAAACACGTCCTGAGAAAAAAAATTGTGCTCCAACATTATGCTTTGGGGCTGTCAATGGATCAAGTTTATGCCTGGATCCGATCCATTTATATGAATCTGGAATATATTTTAAAATCTGATTACCTGATTATTATATAAATTGGATATGGATCTAATCTAATCTGATCCGTTAAGAACCCGATCCGATTAAATATAATATATACTATAAATTTATATATATTTATAAATATATCTTTATCAATATAACATGTAAATAATATATATAAAAATATATATTTATGTATATAATAAATATATGTAATATATATTTTATTTATACTAATCATATACTATAATACATTACAAAATATTTTAATCTAAAAGTAAAAAATAAAGGGATATAAATTTAAAATAAACGTATATATTTAGCCAGACCCGAACATGAATCCGAGCAAATCCCAACAAAACCTAATCGGATCTAAACCCGATTAAATGCTTACAAAATGGATCTGAATCTCAATAAAACCGATCCAAACCCGACCTGTTAACACGCCTCTTATGTTTGATCATATGAACAAGTAGCAATGTGTGAAGAGTGCAGTTGTTACACTCAATATAAACATTTAAATCAGTTTTGTCTCCTACTCACTCTCCTCTTTTTGAAGTACAACATTATTCTCCTTCTTCAATGAAGTGTTATTGAATTACTATTCATTACACTATGTTTTGTATTCCAATTTTTGTTTATAACCCACTTTACATAGAATTACATAAAATTTACACAAGCATTGGAGAAACACGTTTAACCACAACCTCATATTTGGCAGAACAAATAGGACCCAAAATGCAAATAACCCAACAAGAACTCATTAGATTAGTTTACAAATACATCCTCAAGTATTCATTTAGTTTGAAATTTTTGATCGTTCAAGAATCTAGTACTAAGTCTCACAAGTCATATTTCATGTCATTCTCTCCCCTACAACTATAACTTTATATGAAATTCAAGTTAAAAAAAGGGTCACCATTAAAGTAAATGATTAATCATAAGGTGACACAACATTTTTTCCTCGAAATCCAAAAGGCAAGGATCAATCACTTCAAAGTTCATCGCGTTAAATTTCATTTTACTCGATGTTTTTAAAGCAATTACACCACGGCCCTCGCGGGAAATTTGGAGCTGCAACAACAATACGTGAAAACAAGTACAAGTGCCGAAATATCAGAATCTGAAGCTTGGATCAACGTCCATCGCCCACGAAAACTTTGCCAGAAGAGATTTGTTGAACATCTGCATTGAATAGTGCAAATATAGGATGATGGTTGCTTGGATACTATAGTACAGTATAACGCTTATAGATAAAGGCAATTTTAGGATGCACCCTTCACTCCATTAAGAATTTTTATATTAATCAACAACGTTTACTATAAAAATTCTCGTCAACCCACCCGTTTGCTCTTTAACACACTTGTGTATAATTTATACATACATACTAAGTTGATTTGTGCATTTGTTAACTTGTATATGTATTACCCCCGCCCCCCAAAATATTTGCATAATTAGACTTGCCCACTAGAAGTTCAAAAATTAGACTTACCCCAGCATGCGCAAGGTGCAAACGGGTTAATGCATGAAGTATGCACACAAGAAGGGGGTCTTTCAAGGGAAAAGGCTAATTATACATTTACTTCACGGGGCGTTATTTTTACTTTACCCCTTGATATAACTGCAGTTTTACACTTGCCCCCCTAAAGTTCAAAAATTGTACTTTACCACTGCATGTGCAAGGTACAAGTGGGTTAATGCATAAAGTACAAGTGGTTAATGAACATGCGCAAGGGAGTAAGTCGAATTATGTAATTACTTCATGGGCAAAGTGTATATATATATATGCTCCTATACATTATTCTTCCTACATCACCCATACATCATACCTAGTTGTAGGCCCTAAAAAACTTTTTTTTTTCAATTTTTATATTTTACCCATGGAGTTAACCTTCCAATCAACACATGTTTAAAAGATTTGGTCAAAATACAATTTCTAGCTATTTTTAAAAAACCAAAAAAAAACCGGCTGAAAATACATGCACCAGCAGAATTTCATGAATTTCTTAAAATAGCTAGAAAATGTATTTTGACCTAATTTTTTGAACATTTGTTGATCGAAAGGTTAATTTTAATAGAAAAATTAAAAAATTGGAAAAAAAAGGTTGCTTAGCCAAGAACTAGGTGTGATTTATCGTGTAATGTATAGAGTGTGATGCGGGAGAGCCTTCTTCTATATATATAAAAGCTCACCCCCACTTAACGAGTGTCGTACAAGTATTTGGTCAAAAATAATGAAGTGAGGAACAAGTTTCATAAAATAGGGTGAGGTGAAAGATTTGGTGGGTGCATATAAGATTTTACTTGAGATAAATCATCATCATCTTCACCTTGTCAATGGGAACTTCATGCCGCTTACACCAAGCAACGGTGATCCTAGGATCAAGGTAGTTAATCTTTGACGTGCCCAACGCCACTGTTTTGAGATCCTCTTTAGTCTCCTTATCATGCTCCATTTTCTCAATTTTCTGAGTCGTTTGAGCTATCTTTCTCTCTAACCTGCAATTAATCATGTGTAATTATTGTTAGCTTAGAAGGGGAAAAAAAAAAGACGGTGTACCACATTAAGCATATATTATCAACAAGGCCACGGTTAGCTATTCAATTACGCTTCAGGGTTTATGTTTTTCTTTGGCTTTCCATCAGCACCCTTCAGCAGCGGTTTCCCTTTCTTTGCCAACCTCAAATCCACTTTCAGTTCTTCTAAAACACCCTGTAGGTGAGCAAAGAAAAAAGAGTCAACCTAAGCAGCATTAAACATCAACAGTGGTCACAGTATTGCCAATAGACACAAACAAACATGTAGGGCTGTCAATTTTAGAAACGACATGGAACAACCCGAAATTGACCTGTCGTATTCGTGTCGGGTCTTTTTGACATGAAGTCGTGTCCTATCGTGTTCGTGTCGTATCAATCGAGTTATCGTGTCTTGTCGTGTCAATCGTGTTTTTATTCGGGTAATCGTGTCTATTTTAGCCTAATTGAACAGAAAATTTAAGAAATGGTGTTAGGCGTGTCATGTCGAGTTCTATACGGGTCGTGTTGGTGTCAGGTAAAAAAACACGAAGTCGTGTCGTGTCCAAAAACCTATTGTCGTGTCATGTCGTGTTGGCGCAAAACCTGACTCAAAAAAATGAATTGCCACCCCTACAGACACACAGATGGTATCCACCTATATGGTCAAATACACAATAAATGGCAATTTCTTCACACAACCTTTAGTTCATCAATCTTCTCATTCAACTTCAACATTTGTGCACTGTGGGACTTTGAAACAGTACGTTGATGATTACAGATGATTGCAACCTGCAACAAAACAAAATAACATCAAAATTAAAAGAACCACCATGAATAGTTCATGGAATTTTCCATTAATAGATTGTATTTACCTCCTTGTTTGCATGATTATAAACTTTAACTTTCTCTGGAAGATCTCCGCCCTTAGTTTCCTTGTTCAACTGTCATCAATCAGAACACTTTTCAGAAGGGGGGGACATGGAAGTTGAAAAAACACCCAACTGAAAATATGAAATGAAAAGAAAAAAGGATTTTTTTTTTTTGGGTGGGGGGGCTTCTCAATTCAGTCTCTGGCCATACGAATGTCCAATCTTAATCTAGTCCACTTACATATTTTCTGCGCCAAGGACCCTCACCCTAAATGTATATGTTATATTTACACAAACGTAACACGTATACATTAAAAAATATATATGTATACATTGCAACATTTGGACCTCATTGAGGAGCATCAAAATATTGCTGGACTTTTATTATTAAATCTTTCGTCATGTCCCTGGTAATGCCGAAGCCTTCATAGTCAACATGCACTAGCTCTCGTCATTCATCTACTCAAAATTTCCAAATAAAATCAAAAGGTTTGTGTGCTTTGAAGTAAAGGCCAAAACCAACCAATACAACCGAGTTAACCAGGTTTCGGCACCCACCGATCCGAAACTCATTACCTGTACCTATATCAACAAAACAAACTTGACTCGCCATGACATGCTGAGTTTTTTACCGAAATGAAATCTGAGTGACTCACCTAGACAATTCGGTGATTCAAGTGAATCCACGAGTTGTACTATTTTTTCAAAACTTATCTTGATCCTCTAAATTATGCATTGTTTCGTCTCGCCCAAAACCGATGTTGATACCAATAACGAGTCACAAATTAGATTGCCGAGTCTTTGACCAAAAGCGCGTTTTTGAACCATGGTTCACACTATGTAATACCCCAGGTACCTCTAGGCCTCCCATTAACCATAACTGAAAAATTAGAAAATTCTACAACACGAAATCCAAAAGTCGCATTCCACATGCTCATGCTTTCTCAGTATTTATTTGGATGAATGGCGGGCAGCATTAAAAGCTGTCATTTCCTCAACCTCAAAGAAAAAGTTCTATTTGGAAACAAACAAATATAGGTGGCATTGGTTATTGTATTCACCACCTCATTCTCAAACAATTCTTGGAAAAACTTCCACGCTTAAATCTTTCTTTTATAACTCCTGAATCGCTGGAATTGTGGAATTTTCTATTTAGCTGACTTGCCATTTTATTGGGTTACGTCGGGGTGCTTCTTAGATACTTTGTATATAACTGAGTAGGAGGTTCGAAACACAGTAAAATTTCATTCCAACATAACCACAGCATTCTAGAGGTATTAATTTAGGGGGAAGAATGGACCGAAATGGATTTGGTTGATTCAAACCTTTAACGTAATTTTCTTCTAAATAGACCATTCCACTTCCAATCATTTCAAAAAACCTCCATCTGTTTGGTATTATTTTAAAAGCTCTAGAACTCGTGTATCCATAATATAGCCCACATAATATTTTTTTTTAAGTACAGTACTCACCCATGTCTTTTTCAAACAATTGCTTGAGCCCAGTTCCTTGTACTTCAATGGTTTAAGACACGTGAATCATTCACGTGTCTTAAACAGTTCCTTGTACTTCAATGGTTTAAGACACGTGAATCAAATACATTCACGGTGAATGTATTTGGCAAATCCATAGAAGAATACTAGCCCATAACCAGAACTAGGGTTGGCCGGTTCTAGGTCTTTGGAACAGGGAACCGATATTGTCCACAACAGAACCAACAGGATTTTGGACTGGTTCGGACCAGTTCTCAGTTCCAAACGTATATTTAGTAAATAAGTAACAAAAATAAATTTTACCTCAAATAGAATTTTTTATAACCTAAAAACTCCAAGCAAGCATTATAAATCTAAACATGTATAATTATAAAACTCGTCCGGTCCGGATTTGGTTCAGTATTGTTTTAGTGCTAAAACTGGCAACTGGGTCGAAAATGTCAACTATGCAATTTTAAAAACTAGAATTGAACCGACAAGGGGAAAAACCAAACCGACCCAATGCCACAGTTTGGTTCGGCTGGTCGGTTTGACCAGTTCTTATGAACATCAGTACAAACTATCCATTGGATACCATGCATACCGATGAAGAATTCAGAGCACAGGAGAGCATATATTAATTTCAAAGTGGGAAAAGACCCAGCTTGCATCTTACCATGTCATCTAATGTAATAGATGCATTATATGTACGGAAAACTTTGGCTGTGAGACCAGGCATGAGTCCCTTTAGATGAGCATTCAGTTTACTGGTATCTAGCTTGTCAAAAAGGTCATCAGCGTCTTTCTTTCCTGAAGAAATTATAAAGAACATACTCAGAAGTCCTGCACAGAATATCAAAGAGATATAGTGATAAAATAAAAACAAAAATAAATGCAATGAACTAACCACTCCGAAATTGCTGAATTGCCTTGTACACAGGAAGTTCAACTTCAACTTCATTCAGGTATCTAATAGAATCTTTACCGAGGAAGTCAAACTGGACAGGAAAAAAAGGGGGTCAATTGTTAACTGGCAAAAGGAAGAGGAAAAGAAACAAACTAGGGAAAGAATATGGGCATCCACATCCAAAACTTTTTAAAAAATATTGATCATTTTTACAATTGGAAAGACAGCTACGTAACAAGTGGAATTCTTGAGGAGCCACTATCCCAATTCTTAAACTTCATAATTTTATGTTTGTCTGCATACACTAGATGCCACCCCTTGTCCACAGGTCAGTTGTAAATTGTACCTTTAATATCATTATATCATTAAAAATCTTCTTTGATTCTGACTAAAATAACAGCCCAACCAATTTCCTAAACCGATGATTGAAACCTTTTTACGATAGACATAAGCCCTTGTACCTTCAAAATGTTGGGAGGCAGTGGCTCAACATTTTCTACTTTCAACGTGCAGCAACCAACTGTGTCAGCCTCATCATCATCCTACAAAACACCCCAAAATTGATAAGAAAAAATATGCACAGCGTGTTTGTTTTTTTCACTTTTTCCAATCATGAGAAATTGTATAGTACAAACTACAAATCCATGCCTAAGAAAAATTATGTGAATAATTGTTTTCTGCTCTCTTATTAACATGCCTCCCAACATATTCACTCCCCTCTCAAAGTACACATCCCTATTTTACTTAAACGTGCCATTCTTTTGCACTATCTACACATAAACTAGGTCACAACTATGCTGATCTCTACAAAGCATGGACACTTCTAAGAAAAGGGGGAGGAAAAATAGTGGATTTGGGAAAAATTGAAGAATATAACATGGAATTTTATTGGAGGAATGTTATTTTATATAGTTGTCTTTTTAAGGAAACATATTCCAGCGTATGGGGTATTTTGCACATTAGGATATGACTAGACAGTCCATATTCTAGGGATGGCCACCTAAGAGGAAGGGATTATGCGTATCGCTCGAGAGTATAGTACGCTAAGTTTTTCCACCTCATTGTGACTTCAGTTTTTTATATTGGTTTTTATACTTCACTTTATATATACACACACACACACACACACACACACACACACGTCTATATATAATATACACTTAAATTAATGTGCCCTGAAGTTTGTCCTACGTTTTTTTTTAAATTCATGTCACTGTGTTCGACTGTTCGTCCCATGTCCATTATCCTACTTAAGATGCTGCTCCACTAGAACATGAAAATGAGAAAGAGCACTGCTGAGCTTAATCAACTGAAATAAAACGAAGAACACTTACAGCAAAACCATATACATTATACCTTTTCATTTCCAGCCCTGAGAGCCAGTTTATCAATAAGGTAGGTTGCCACAGCTATTTGCCGTTTCGTGACATCCTTGCACGCAAAGTCTTTAGTGTAAGATGCTCTGATCCCTTGGATGTAGTCCTGCAATAAGATAGAGAATTATAAATATTGACTGTGAAGTTACCAACACATCCAGCACAAAGTAAGAAGTGAAATTCTATTTGAATACCTTCAACATTCTAGCTTTCTCGTATTTGACCTTGTCGCTTTGCCCCTTCAACGAGCTGCTAGCTGCTAGGAATACGTATTTGAATTCCTTTGGATTGATCGGATCATTCCAAAAAGCTAACCAAGTGACAGTATTATCGTGCCTAATTTCTTTCCAGCTGCAAAAGATAAAAAGTCTCAAAACCTCACCTTGTTACAATGAAAATATCATGAAGCGAGAACGCTTTTGTTCTTTTTTCAATTAGAATTTTCAGAGGAAAAAAATTTTAAAAAATTAACCTTTCACCAGCGATGGGACATTCTGGAATTGGGGCGTCCTTTCCAATATTTATAACGATGTCACTTGGACGGATACGTCTTTTCAGTTTTCCCATCTGAGATCACAAAAATCAAAATTCAACATTAATTTTACAAAACATATGAGAAGTATTTTAATTGCTTGCAGATAAAATATTTCATCTTGGACTATTCTAAACCTTTGGATGCTCTCCACGACCTCGGAATAACCCAGGTGGTTCAACTCTAAAGTTCCCGACCTGCACATCATTTCATATTCAGATCCTCTATTCAATTTTATGTAATGTGAATATTGACTTACTATAAACTAGCGGCTGTAATACACCCACTCGTGTGTGCAAGTTATCATCAATAGTACATAATTTGACAAGGATAAGAAATTATTTGAATCTTACAGCGTGGATATGATAAAAACATGCAAGAACGATGAAAGGAAAACTTGTGTGTGTCTGTGGGTCTACTTATAGACAATGAACCATCATCAAATATTTAAGGAGTTATTCATGGTCCGATGGGAGAGATGTGTCCTCCCGCCCTCGGAGACGAACGTAGCTTTAGAAATCCGTATGGTGTTGAGTTTTAAAAATGGAGGATTTGGAAATGAAGAAAAAAAGAGCAAGGAGAGAACAGTATAAGGAGCCAAGATGAAGAACGTTCTAAGATAGCTACTTTCGACCCATAATATCATCAAATATGTAATAATAAAAAGTTAAAATACCACCCAATATTCACATAAATTGCCTCACTAAATTAATTCTCAAATGTCTACAAAAGATTATATCTGAAATTTTCAGACAAAATACAGTTTCACATTTATACCCAACCATCCTACAGTGGAAATCTTTAATCAAATAGATAACAAATCCTCTTATTCACCCTCCTTGGGATTATTATCCATGTGGCTGCATCAAACGAGGCTCACTTCAATACTTTCAACTAATTCCTATTCTATAACAGAAACATTGTGTAATGGGGAAAAAAATCATATTTCTTCAGAAAAAATTAAGAATATATATTACTTGAAGTTGGAGACAACCAGGTCTACCATATGACATAAATGAAACAATATTAGCTAGGATACAAGTTCAACTTACGCTGGCATAAGAACGAGATTTTTACATCCGTCGATATCTTTTTTCAAGAATTTTAATTTTGTCAATAACTTTTTCCACATTCATATTTCCTTAATTCAACTTCTTGATTAAATATGCATGTCGAAAATCAAACTGGTCGAGGTTTAAGAGGGTACCAAGGTGCCACATTGTGAATATGTTTTAAACTAAAATTATATAGTTGATCAAAGTAACACAAATATAAGCATCCCAACTGAATCCTAATCACTATCTGGTCAAATTGAAATTTTGCATGCGTATGGGATAACAAATACATCAAATCTAGCAATTGAATGGTTGAATTATGTAACAGAGAGAAAGTTATTAAGAGGTGTAAGTGTAACACTTGTGTTTAATATTCTCAAAATAAGACATGACAATCACAAATCTCAGCGCATTATAAATCAAAGACAGGTAACCTTCTCTTTGACACCATCAACAACAGCCCACATATACACCTCCTCTTGTTTCATTTTTTCTTCTTTTATGGCCTTCTTCTCCTGCACAAAATCAAAAGCATAGATGAATAACACCGAATACATTGGATATTTTACCAAGATCTGGACAAGAGATCACTGCAGTAACTGACATATCCATAAACAATTAGCAACAGAAGCTATCTTGCAAAACCCTCTGACCACAATTCGATTGGCATATTTGAATCACATCAGATAGAACATACACACCGTGGTCAATGTAGAAAAGGATGGCATGGATCAAGACTATAGCAAGTTCCATTATTCCAGATAGTTACAGTAGGTTAGATTTGATCAGTTTTACCCCAGTTCCATAACATAGTAATTAGTAACCCTTATTCCTGATAACCTCTATGCTATATTTGCCAAGCACTACAGAATCGAGAACACTCGCTTGTGCACCACTTTAGATGTACCCTTAAAAATCTATTAAATGACCGTGCTAGTAACACAACACATGGGTCTGGGTACACCACATGTCCTGAATGTCCTGTTGGATAAGCACCAGCTATTTTCGCCATATTTTTTCAAAACATGCTACATTGAATGAGTAATCTATATTAACCTAAAAAAATTCCACACGTATTATACAGTAACAATAACAATAATAATAATGTCCATGTACATAGATTTGTTGATAAGCAATTCTGAAACAACCACATTCAGGGCATATTGGAGCCAAAACATTCCGAGAAAGCATTGTGAATGACGACTCTAGTTTAAATCCGATGCTTCCACAGCAAAACACCTCATGGGCGCTAGGCAGAACCCCCCCCCCCCCCCCAACCCAACCCAACCACCCATCACCCCCACCCCCACCCACCCCAAAAGATTGTTTGGTGATCGAAGTACTTTAAAATTCTCTAAAAGAAGTACAATTGAAGTATACTAAAGCCCTGACTTTTAAATCATGATGTTTAGTACATAGTAAAGTCAGAACTCAGACTCAGGCATTAACCTTAGTTGCTTTAACTGAACTAGAGAGGCTACTATTTTTCTCAACATCTCTCTCTCTCAATTAAATAGACTAACAGAAGAAGTAGGTTTCATGTCACCACAAATATTGGTACAAAAAAGATGTAAAAAGAAAGTCAATGACTTTTGTTATATGCAATTTTCACTCCAAAAATTATTGGTCTTAATTCTTATCTCTGTATTTAAAGCAATAAGTTATCACCATAATGTAGTTTTCTCTTCGTTGATACATAATATCCTTGCATTATTGTTTTTTAAAGTAGTAATATTATGCTTAATATGTGTTTAAATTGATTATTTTTTCTAAAATATAATATCCAATGTATTGAACATACTAAATTTTTTGTATTGGTTTGATGTACAATTAACATGCTAAATTGAAACTTCTCTATTTTTACATAAAAATCAGTGAAAGAATAAAGGGATTGTATTACTGTTATTTATTATTGCTTTAATAGATTCGAATCGTTAAATGCTTATATAGATATTGAATTGTCACTTAGATATTTAGTTGTTGATAAAAAAATGAGTAATGAAATATGGAAATTTTTGTGTTATACCACATTAGTAATTAGTAGATTTTAGGAATGAGGTTAATTTTCAATTAAAATATATATGTATGTATATATATTTATATATATATATATATATATATATATATATATATATATATATATATATATATATATATATATTCAATGTGTTCCTGTGTCCTAATTTTTTTTTAAATGCCACGTTGTGTCGCATGTCACGGGTCCATGCTTCTTCAGTTTGTAGAATTAAGAAATATAATACTGTAACTTAACATTGCAGGAATCACACCTTAACCGAGTATGAGAATCACTTTATTTAGGTGTCAAGTTCCTTACAAAGTACAATTAACTGTTTTTGCCAAAATTCTTAACCACCAACATCGTTTCTCTTTTCAAAATTTAAAAGTTTTTGAGGGCAATTAACTTAAGTTCTTGAGGGCAATTAACTTACTTCTGTAGTCATCTGTTTCTTCTTCTCCTTTTCCCTCTGATGCCATTCATATATTGGGGTAAAATCGCACTCTTCCAAGTTCTGAATTACATGTTTTTTTCCAAGTATCTTCCTCCAGTCATTCATGAAATTCTCTTTGAATTTAGGCTTGGTCATGTACTCAGTATCTATCATCACTGCAAACATTGTTGCCACCTGCAAATAATAATTGATATAAAACAACACATCTCGGAGCGACTCTAACAAGAGAACTATGAGACCCTTTGCAAAAGCCATGACAAATGTAATCCCGAATGAAATAAAATGAAAATGTAGTCTGTAATCAAGACAGAGAGAGATTCACCTCCTCTTGTTCAGGTGTCAGATCGACCGGTTGCATCTTGTAGAGCATCTTAACCCCATGAGGCTTGTAGGGGGGCGGAAAAATGACACCACTGTGAACCAAAGTAGTCCATTTCTGCCCTTCACCGGAGCCAGGGGATACTTTTGATGACTTGACGTACTTGGACTTTTTCACAACTTTCTTGAAGTTCTTACTTGTTTTTTTAAATGAAGTAGACGCGACTTTATTCACCTTCAGTTTTGAAGATGATAATTTATTACCGGATGCTGGTTGCATTTTCAGTCTCTGGGCAATAGGAACATCATCATCGTCATCTGACTTTGATTCTGGTTTTGCAGCAACAGGCTTACTATCGTTCTGTGTAGATGAATGAGTAAGTTTCGTCTTTTTAACAGAAGACTGGCCTGAAATTTTCACCTCACCCAGAGGCCTCTTATTGGACAAATTAGAAGAATTTTTTAGTTGACCATTTTGCTGTAGTTTTGCCGCTAGGGGTTTATTTTCATCAGAATCGTAAGACTTGCTAGTAGATGCCGCAGCATTGGACTTCATCGGGAACTTTGTGGACAAGGGAATTTCATCATCCGAATCGTCTTCATATTTGTTGACTTTTGGCTTTGGCAATGGTGTTGAACCCACAGGAGAAGCAATACTGGACGGCCTTCTGTTGGCAAGGTTGGAGTTTCCCTTTGATAATGGAACTCTAGAACTCAGTGGTTTATCATCTTCGGAATCCTCGGAATGACAATCAGAGGATTTAAGTGATGGCTTTTCCTCCTTTACAGTGGTTTGATTCATTTGAGCTGTAGACGGTTTTGAATTTGTCATCATAGGTGAAACGTTGGCAGATGTGGTAGATGTTTTTGAATTCGTCATCGCTGCTGATGCATTGGCTGATGAGGTCGATGTTTTAGAATTTGTCATCGCTGCTGATGTGTTGGCAGATGAGGACAATATTTTTGAATTTGTCATCGCTGCTGATGTGTTGGCAGATGAGGACGATATTTTTGAATTTGTCATCGCTGCTGATGGGTTGACAGATGAGGTGGGTGTTTTTGAATTTGTCATCGCTGCTGATGGATGGTTGGCAGATGAGGTTGATGTTTTTGAATTTGCCATCACTGCCTGTGAATTGGCAGATGAGGTGGATGTTTTTGGATTTGTCACTGGTGGTGCGTTGGTGGATGAGGTCGAATGTTTTTTACCCGGCACAAGTGACGCATTATTGGCAGAAGAAACTGTTTTGACCTTTTGAGTGACCTGCTTTGCTGGTATTCCATCATGTTTCTGAATCGGTGATTTTTTTATTTCTGGGTTCGTCTGATTTTTCTTTGATGAATTGTTACCTCGTTTGAAGATTATAGGGCCATCATCCTCACTGTTGTCATCCATCAGTTTTGTTTGTCAGAAGCCTGAACAGACAATATCCAGATATTTAGTGTTTTTCAAAATATAGCAGCTAAAAATTTCAGCAACCAAAGCTTTTTCTTTACTTCCTCTGAGTTTGAGCCAGAGGGATGCAAGAAAAACACTGCAGTTAAGACCCAATAGAAATCAACAAGACTTGAAATGAAAATTATTATAGAGAAGCAACAAGAAATCTAATTAAAACAGGGAACTGCACAGGACAAAGTAGCAGTTATAACGATCAAACAGGCAAATCTAAGGTATTGTTTGTTTTACCTCTTAAGTCTGAATCTGAACCATTCAGACTTGAGAGATACCAAATAGTGTTTGTTTTTTTAAATGATTAAGAGGCTAACGGCTATTTTTGCCTCCGAATGATTACGAGGTAAATGAACCTCTGAAATCTGATTCATATTTCAGATTCAGACTTCAGATTAAGATGAAAAAACAAACGCAGCCTAAGTTCAGCACTGACATAAATCCTGCTGTTCCATGACTTACAAATCCCATCTGTCAACCTTAATCCGAACTATAGAGCTCTAGACAAAATAATACAGCTGTACCAGATAGGAACACCTAAGCACCTCCACCGTAGCTAGGGCTGGTAAAACCAATGTTTAAAAAGGCGAGGCGAGGCGTTTTAGTCGCGGCGAGGCGAGGCGTAAGCCTCACCGAAAAGGAAAAAAAATAGCAAAATAATATTAAAAAAATACTAATAAAATCATAAAAATAAAATAACAAAGAAATATAAATTAAAACTACAAAAAAAACATCCTTGAGGGCTTTCTCACATAGTTTGACATTTTTTTGTTCCTCCGAGATAACTTTTAAAAAAAAAGTAATATGAGAAAATCAATTTTAACATATTGGTTATATTACAATATGACAATAAATTAATCAATGCAAAATCGTATTGGCAAAATCATTTTTTTAGCTTCATTCACATATTGATTATTTTATAATACGACAATAAATTAATCAATGCAACTTAACAAGCAAATTTATTAAAAAAAACATTGATTTTCAAGCTAAGATTATAAAACAGCAGCTTTATTAAAAAAATAATAAAATATATCAACCTAAGTTTATTAAAAAAACAGCAACCTTTAAAATATATTAGTCCAAGTTAAAGAAAACATATTAATCTAAGTTGAAAACCAAAAAACATAAACCTTTTGAAAAAAACAGAAACCTTTTAAAAGAAAGTCATATTGAAGTTAATTTAGTACATTTATTTCAAACAAACTATATATTTATAACAAAAATATAGTTTCAAACAATTTTATACACCTATTTCAAACAAATTGGTAAAGAAAAACAAAATTAAGTGCAATTTTAAAACAAAAAATAATTTTAAAAAAAAAAATAATAAGAGTTAGTAGATTAAAACAACATTTTTTTAAGTTTAAGTGCAATTTTAGAAAAATGAAGAACTTTAACCTTAAAAAAAACAGATTTTGTGATGAAAGAAGAAAAAAAGTTTTTTTTTTTCCGCGCCTTAGCAAAAAGGCGTGAGGGCCATCGAGGCGTAAACCTCGAGGCGCATTGAGGTGTAAGCCTCAAATTCAACCCTGAGGCTCAAGCCTCGAGGCTTTTTTTTCAGCACCTCGAGGCGTACGCCTCATTCACCTTTTTAAACATTAGGTAAAACCAAATAAAGACAAAGCCAACAAGAAATCAACCACATAATACAGTTATAGTTGTTTCATATTATCTTCAAGTAAATCAAATCAGGTTTTGTTCCATTCTGGGGATAAAAGAAAATGGGAGAAAGAGTAAAGATATATGTAGCATTGAAAAGAAAAAGAGGAACTGACAAGATGTTTGGGATTTAGGATAGTTACTTATTTGGGAGCGGGGTTATGTTGTTTGGGATTTTCTGATTCGGTGATATAGTTGGAGTTAGTTTTATCCTGCTAGTCACATCACATACCTATTTTCCCTGTTAAATTGTAGAAGGAGTTGGATTGGAATGGTGTCTGAATGCCAAAATTTGATAGTTGAAGATTTTTATGTCAAGTTTACTATCAGGATCGGGAAATCCGAAGTAGTTTGGCATTTTACAGTAATTTACCAAAAAATTTGATACTGTTATGTAGCTGATGAGGTGAATTTTACCCCTCAGCCAATCAGCTACCCGGGTAAGGCCAAAGGACAGCCGCAACACAAGTCTGAGCGGCACGACGAGCATGCAACCATCATGTGCTCAATTGACCAAGTCTGCCCAGAGGCCTGAGATTGTGGAATTAGTAACTGCCATGGAATTACCCCATTTCTTACCACAACCAAAGTGGGACCTTTGCTCTCTACCACTTCCACCACATGAAGGGCTGTGGGATTCCCACCTGGATGGAGACTTTGCCACGAGTCTGAACATGATCCACAAGTCCGTTAGTAGCTGAAAGTCAGTTAGAAGCTTAAGCCTACTAAATAAGGACAGTAGGTTCAATGAAATGCCACAAACAACTCCAGCACAGTATCGGGGGCATTGTAGACTTTCTTCTAACTTTAGAGCTCATAACCCAATCACTACTCATCCCCCCTCTATCCATAGACGTAGGCCAGGCTAAACCACGTATGTCCTTGTATTATGTGATTGCCTTTATATCCCATTATTCCACGCAATTTGATAACTTAGCACCAACTTAATCTTTTACGTATTGTTTGGGAGTTCATGGGAGGAAAGAAGAGCAAGATTTACTAAGAGAAAAGAGAAAACAATAGAACTGTGTAGACTTCTTTCTTTTGTTTGCAAGTTTTTTATTTCTCTGATCCTTGTTTGCAAGTTCGGAAGAAGAGAAAGAAAAAACTAGAAAAATACTATTATACCCTTATAAAGAACAAATTCCAGTACTAGTTAATATTTCAATATATAAAATTCATCAAACCCCACTTTCACTTCTCTCCCTTTCTTTCCAATTCGGAGGAGGTAGTTTTCATTAAAATTTAAGAAAATAAATCCTTTCCATTTCTTTTTCTCTCTCCTAATTGAATTCCCACACCAGAGAAATGGTGTTTATTCTCTCCCTTTCTCGTCTTTTCTGTTTGTATCGAACCCCAACTAGCATCGCCGTCGGTCTCACTCGGGTAACAAAGTTCAATATTTTTCCTTCCTTGTTATTAAACTTTTTTCGTCACTACACTTGGGCAGATTTCTGTAAACCATGTGAACTCATGAGTGACTCGTTAAGCTTGGACAAAATAAACGGTGTCACAGGGTGTCATTCACGTGAAATCATGAACAAAGAAACAGACAGATCCCTCTGCTCTAAGCATAACACTCCATTATATTGACAATTTCTAAAAACTGTCCATACTATAACAAGAGTATGAAGGCAGTTTGGGCAGAGTATGCCCGCATAGGCTAGCGGTGGCGGGACATCTCTCTTCCAAGGAGGTGGTGGGGATTCAACTTCCCCTTTGAATAGGGCAAGGAGGTGGTGGGGATTCAACTTCCCCTGGGGGGGGTAGGGTACTATGAAAGGACATGGATTACCAATAAGCCTAACAGGAATTGGATTCTTTCTTGGCTGATGCTCGAGCGATTAATGAGGACGGGTTATAAATTCGTTGGCAATATGTCTACGTTGGTCCAAATCAAGCTCAGCCCATCAACTCGCTAGGCTTGATTCATTTAGCTTCATCAAGTAACTCTGGATAACAGAACTCCTAAACACTAGATATGACTTTTGTACGTCAAATGTGTACCAAATTTTATTAGGCTCTATTCAATAGCTTTGCTAAGAAGGTGTATTGTTCTGTATTGAGGCCCTATTACCTCCAAATAGGAAATGTCAAATTAGGATTCTAATATTTAGAAAGAACGACTATCTAAGATCATGAAATGGGTAATACAAACGATGAAAGTAAGCCACAATGATGCATGAAATCACACATTGATAATATAAAAAGTGAGAACATATGGGTTTTGACATTTTTGTTAAGGGTAACCATAATTCAAGAAATGCCAACAATTACATGGAATAAAAGGAACAAAAGACATTGACTTAATTAAAATAAAGCAAGCACATATTTTCTGTAATTTAAGTTAGAAATTTTCAAAGTAACATAACATATGGATTTTGATCATTTTTGTTAAGGGTAACCATAATTTCATGAAACAGAAACAATTATATGAAATAACAGGAAAAAAATTACAAGTTGTTTAATTCAACTAAAGCAAATAGGGGTCTAGATGGAGTTTTTGTGAACAAAACATAATGTATAACCAAACAATACATAGGCTATTATCAATCTCAACATTCAAATGAGAATTTTTCTGTATGAAATTTCGAATACAGAGGAATTTATACACTAACTGGACCAAAATCCCTATATGACCCTGAAGAAAGAAGGTTTTTTCACCTTACCGCTTGAGATAGTTGGATCACTAGACTTTCCCCTAGGAGTGGCAATTTTAAAAACAAGTAAACATGACACAGACCGACACGCAATTGGGCCGAAATTGACACGATATGTCATGTTGGTGTTGGGTCTTGCTAACACAAAGTTATGTCGTGTTCGTGTGAAAACTACGAGTCGTGTTAGTCGTTCAATCGTGTTTTATTCAGGTTAGTGTCAATTTCTGTTTAATTGAGTGCAAATTTTAATAATCTGTATTAGTCGTGTTCGTGTTCGTGTTCTACACAAATTGTGTTCGTGTTAGGTAAAAAAAATACAAAGTCGTGTCGTGTTCATGTCAAAAAACTTGTGTACCCGTCCCAAAACCACGAATTCCCACCCCTACTTGCCCTTGTACAAATTCAAAAATTAGACTTACCCCATGCATGCATAAGATACAAGTGAACTAATTCATAAAGCACATGTGATTTAATGCACATGCGGGTACGTCTAATTTCTGAACATCTAGGCATAAGGGTAAGTCTAATTATGCAATTATCTCATCCACGCTGATTGTCCCAGTTGTAAGGAAGGAGCGGACTTGATAGATTCGGATAATACCCGTCAGTCTAAGGTTCGAAACTCCCCAACGGATACATAATAGTATGCGCGAAGTGTGTTAAGGTGGCTCTGGCACAGCGTCCCCTTTGTTTAGCTCGGATGGTGGAGTACAAATGGCTCGTTCGTGTGGAGGTTCGGGGTTATCTAACAAAAATATAGTTTTTTTGGCTTTAGTCCTATCTCCAAAGATTTATTAGGCTCCACTCCCATGTTTTTTTAAAATTGTAACAAGTCCTATAACCACCCAAAACTTCTATGTACGCACCACCCTTTCTTTTTGGAGAGAGTGACACTTGTCCCATATTTGTTATAATAGGACCAACCACTAAAAAAATAAAAATAAAATGAGAGCGGACACAAATGAATCTTTACCAATGGGACTAAATACTTAAGATCCCAAAAAAATATGCAATTATCTCATGGGGGCAAAGTCAAATAAAAGACACCAAAACACTCCACCCTACGCAACTCTATGGTCTAAATTGGCTAGATTTAGACCATCTTTCGGCACCCCAAAATTAGACCAAATTGAGTTTCCACAAAAACCATTGCTCAATGCATAGGGTTCATATAGGGACCATTTAAAATACCAACTAACGTATTTTTTTATTTTTTTATTATACACATTTAGGACTTAAAATAATATTACTTATGAATATAGGACATTCAACTTTATATTTGTAGAAAAAGTCCCTGTTTTTTATTAAGTTGAATTTATTTTTTCAAAAATAACAATTTTACCCTTAATTAAAAAATGTCCCTATTATAATCATAATAGCGACCATTTTTATAAAAGAAAAGTTGATTGTAATATGCATTTTTAGGACATGTAATAATGTTGGACACTCAAAGTTTTTTTGTAAAAAGAGGACAAAGACATCTATTTTTAATTTTAACTTATTTTGTCCGTCAAACACCCATTTACTCAATATTCCCTTATTTTTAAAAGTCCGCGCTAGCGGCACACCTTCCCCACGTCACCCCACCACCTGTTAAATTTGCATTTTTCCCCAAAATATTGGCAAATTATTTTCTTTAAGTAATATTTCTAATTGAGGACAAATAAATTGGGATTACTATTATATATAAGAAAAATTGATTGTTACATGTGTATATCATCCTTTTTTCGAAATGAAAAATCTCTTTTTTAGCATCAACTTAGGGTCACCCTAGAATTACTCCTAAACATCATTAATACGACGAAATTAATCCAATTTATGAGCCAAATTATGAAAATCCTAAAAACCTAACATTTCGAATTTTTTTGGTTTTAGGTTAAAACGCTTTTAACAGAAACCTATCATCATCGGTCCCTTGTATACCTAATTTCTAGGTTAAACTGATAAAATTACAAACAAAATGGATAAAACGAAGAAGAAAAATAAAATTTGTACCTTGTTCTCTTTGATTTTCGCTAAATTTTGTCGAATGTATAAAAGGATCTAAGATTAAGGCTTACGATCTAGAGAGAGAGAGAGAGCAGATCTGAAGATGGATAGATATATATCTATTATACATGTGTATATATAGATATAGATATAGTGAGAGAAATAGAAATAGATACCTGGTTTGGAACTGGGTGAAAGATAAGAGAATATAATAGGTCGAGAATGTGAGAGAGAGGGGAAAAAGGATGCTAGGGTTTAGGTCATCTCAAATTAGGAAGCTCAATTTTCCTAATTTCCAATTTTCACACACGAAACGCGATAACGCGACACGAAACGCGTCGTTGTTTGGCGTGTAAAAAGAGTAATTCTATAGTGACGCACGAATCCGACTTATTTTGCGGGACGCACTGACGTGTTGCGTCTATATTGGTCAATTTTTTAGGTCTGCATGGGGTCCACTTAGTAGGACCCTGAAAACGAACCAATATAGGCACGACACGTCAGTGAGTCGCAACAAATTAGTCGGCCTAAAATTACTGGGGCAAAATTTATGGTCGAGATTTAAGTGAGTTTGACTCGGACTGAACTTGAGCTAAAATTTAAAACTCAAAATATAATTTAGGCCGTGATCGGACTGCATGTAGTTAAGCCCATATTGGGCGCGGTGCAAAATGATGTGTATGTCTTATGTCTTGTGGATTTTAGAAAATGGATTTAAAGATATAGAGAGAATAGTAAGTGTGTTTTACTATATTTTAAAATGTTATGATGTTTTATTTAAGGATTGTTTAGTTTTAAATTTTATAAAATATTTTTTTTTGTCTACGTGGATTTACGATTGGCGTTAACACAATAGAATTAAAATTGTACATTATAAGTTGGAATTTAGGAAAACTCGAACCGTGGTTGAACCTGTAATATAATGGTAGTTGAGACTCGACGATAAGAATCATTTATATATGAACTCGATGTAAGGACTTAAACCCCAGTTGCTCGTGACTTGTTGTCGAGGCCACGGCTATGATTATTAAGATGCAGCTTCTATTATGAGGATGCAGAGTTTACACATCGAAAGAAAAAAATAAACCCAACATGATGATGTGAACCAATTGGGTTATTTATTGAGGATCAAGTTTTAGACCTTCGAGAAGCATTTTTGAAGAGTTTTTTTTTTTTGGGGGGGGGGGGGGGGGGGGGGAGGTAGTGATACCCTTAGAAACCTTGGGTTCCCCTCTTTTCCCTCTAGATATAATCATTGTACGCAGTCTCCAAAGTTGTTAATCATTTGAGATAAACTCTAGAAAGTGAGCGAGTTGTGAGCCTAGTAGTGATAGTGGCGGTGTCCGTAAGAGATAGCGACATGTTGTGATCAAGAGGTGGAGCTAGGTCGATTGAGGAGGCTAGGTTCATCGAAGGCAGTACGGAAACTCCTTTTGACCAATCTGACGCCACACTAAGTCCATTTGGTAAGGGATTCCTTCCTCATCCCATTTTCTCTTTCAAATAAACCTGAAAGTCTATATTGTATTGATTAAGATGAGCTCCTTAATGTAAATTTGAGCTTCTGGATAAATGATCGTGGAGTTTTACTGTTCTTTACTATTTCTTGCTATAAAATACTTTAGCTTGATTTGAGTGGATTTGGGAACCTTAAGGATAAACGATCTTAAGATGTTTTTGTTTTCGTACGAGTTTTGTTAGGGTTTCATACCTTGATCCTTGAGAATCTTAAATACAAATTATTTTCAACCAAAAATAATCTTTTTTACTAAAATACCCTTGTTGTTTGAAGATCATAAGTTATATCTTATTCTTTGAGGTAGTGGACATAAGTAGTATAGTATTGTACCATATTTTACCATCACATTTTGAGTCGTCTCATGCTTTGTGCTCGATGCCAGATGGCTAGTTCGTAGGAAAGATTGGTGGTCGCAGTCTATGGCTTGACTCGGTTTATTTATACTATAAATAACGTCGTGGAGTTAAGAGGTCTTTCTAAATGTTAGATTAAAGGTCGTGGAGGCCAAAAAGCTAGGCGAAACAAGGGAGATTGACCCTTCGGGGAAGCCAGAATTAGGCAAACCAAGGGAGATTGAGCCTTGGGGAGCCGAAGATAACTATTTAGGCAAATTAAAACACCTTAACCGATATTCCTTTGTTATATTTTAAGATTGAGGTATGGGTTTAGGAAAACACTTTTTCCCTTTTCACATTAAAAACTTATCGTGGATGATTATATTTATATCTTATTTGTAGCTTTGTTAATATATTTATGGTTACTAACACTGGAAGGTTTGGCTAATGACGTTAGATTTAATCCTTACTGGGTTATTTGAGCTTGTCCATTTTGTTCCTGCACTTCCTTATATTGAGAGGTCGTGGAGGTATGTAAGGCCACGTAAGGTTTGCGGACGAGATAAGGATTTTACTTTAAAGTTAAGGTAATTTTTGGAGTGCTTCCATACTCAGGTTTACTTGTGATTGCTAAAAGGTCATTGTGGTTATAAAACACTTGATATTGATATATCGAACTAAGTAATTATCATAATGAATGATTAAAGAACTGTTAGTTGGTTATTTTGAGATAGTGCTCATTATTTTATATTAATTATTTGTGATGAGCGATGAATTATATTGATAAAGAACATGAGGCCTCGTCTATGAGAGAGGTTTTGGCCAAATAAGTTTGCCCTATCTTAAATCCTTTAACTTGCCTTATATGATAATTATGAGAAATAATGTCGCGGACTAATAGGGCAGGGCCACGGGTGTTACAATTGGTATTAAAGAGTGTTTATGAACTTTGAATTAGGCTACCAAACTTTGTAAGAGAGTAGTTCTCGTTGCTAGGGTATTTATAGATAAACTGAGGCGTAACCCGTTTCAGTGCTAAAAAACAGTAATAAGTGTAATGACAATGGGTGAACTCGGGTTTATATTACAAAGGTTGGTAATAAATACAACTGTTTAGACGATAAATGAAGTTTTTTTTACCTCTGTTGGAAGTTAGTTTGAGGTAGAGAGAATCAAGTACTCTAAATACACCCAAAGTAGGCAGGTAAACACCAAATTATGGAATTAATAGTGTTTGCTTGAGTTTTTGGTAAAAACTTGGACAAACGTATTAATGGTGGGGAATAAAAGCTTTAATTTTCAATACATATCTCAAAGAGGTCTTTTGGCTCAAAAGTCTTGTGGTTTGTCAAATGATAAATGGGGTATATATAGGCTTAGGCTTCACGCGAGGGACCCCATGCACATTAAATTTTGGGTCAAATTACTATATATAACCTGTCATAAACATCAAATATTGAGTGAAATCTCGAGTGACCAACCTTATGTCAGGAGGCGCCATAGGTGTGTCAGCACTTTTACAACCAGTTGCTCACTAAATTGTCATTATACGAAGGTAAGCCTGATTTGACATTTGTTAGGTATGATATGATGTCATACAGATCTTTTATGGAAAGATACTATTTTGGCGTCAAAACTCTGTGGTTGTAAAGTAAGATTATGGTTGCTCTAGTAGTGCTCATTCCGGCAAAGCTATATGTTTATAGTTGCTCGAAAAATGGTCATTCGAACAAAGCTGGTTATTTTTACTTGGTGTATCTAAAATGGTTCAGGCATGTTTTAACAATGCCTTTAATTATATCCTACGAACCAATTCCCTCAAATGTTCCAAAGTGAGTTTCCTCGATAGAGCATGAAAGCTTTCTTAGATCCTATCGGACCTGGTCCATCGCTAATACCGAGTGACCTCATCAATATTACAACATAGCTCATAAATACATAAAAATAGACAATTTACATAGTGAATCTACTAGCTTATCCTGAAAGGCTTCTTTGGTCTTTAATTAAGCTTTATTTGGTCTTGATCTGTCAATAGTCTTTTAATGAGGAGGTTTATCTCTAAGTAAGGAGGTTTACCTATAAAGCCCTACTACATTTGCCCCCTCATAGAGAAAGTTGTTGTGTAAACAAGAAGTTTTCATACAAAACACCTTCAACCAATGCAACTTTATTCAAAACACCTTGAGTCGAAACATCTTAGATTGATACAACTCATTTCTACATGCGTTAGCCCAAATATCCGTACATCTTTAGCGTTAAATGCTCAAATCATGTCACCTGTCACGTCTGTCATTTTTTGACATGTGGAATGTTGGGGTAAACTATAAACTGCTTCGATTCACGTAACTATAATTTGCCCCCAAAACTTTTATTTGGGCAATCGAACCGCCGAAAAGCCTCTAACAGTTGTTTTCCTAACCCTTTAACTAGTTTTGCGTCTCTTTGTTTCAAACTTTTTTTTATGATTTTTACCATTAAATAACTCGTAGATTTTTTAACTTTTAGAGAGATAAAGTCTTATTTGTTGCCTCAAACTTGCCTCGAGACCCTATTTAAACCCATTTTCACCGATCGTTTTCTACCGACACCACTTCTATACCATTTTCAATTCATTTCCACCGTTAAAATCTCCCAAAATCATTATGACATCTTCAAGAAAAATCGATAAAGCCTGCTCACAAGGCTATGGCGTCACTAAAAGCATAATGTGAGGCTTTGTATGGCTTCTATGATTATGCTCCGTTCTTTAGAGATGGTGATGAATTTTGGACTCAGTCTAAGGTACTTTCCTTAATTTTTAAAGGCAGTGATGAGCCTTTATTGATGGTTAATAAACAAATTGACAATACCCAAGGAGGTTACTGTAATACCCCGTACTTTTGGCTATATTTATTTTTGGGATTTATTAATTAAATGCGTATTAATTGGAAATTAATCCGGGTTATAAATACTAACGAGACGCGAGTTGGTATTTGATTATGTGCATACATATTTTGATATATGTATTTGGTATTATGAAAGTTGTCGTGAGATTTATATACGGCATTTTAGAAATTTTATTGAGACGCGTGGGACCGCCGCGTCACGGTGTAATATTTTGACTATAAAAGTGAATTTAAAATCTATAAACTGTATGGTCGTTTTGAGTGCGCCAACGCTTTCGGAAGGGTCGAGATAGTCAGAAAACACTAGCCGGGGGTGTAGTTTGGATTCCGGGGTATTTTTAGGCCATACCGGCATCATAAAGGGTATTTTGGTAATTTTACTTTTTGAGGAATTAAAAGTGACGAAAATTGGGAGTTTTAATCTGATGTGGATTTAACCAACTAAACCCACTAACCAACCCATATTAACCCATTAAGCTACGGAGGCTATCATTAGGTTTAAAAATTTTCCCAAAGAAAACCCTAGCCACCTTAAGCCACCATTGGAGGAGAAGCTTGGAGAGAGGGAATTCTGCAGAAATCTTCACCAAACCAACACCAAAATCAGAAATCCAATCAAGGCAAGTGTTTTAATCATATTTAAATTCGTAGAATGTTTCTTCCATGTTAGAAAATTGATGAATTATAACTGTTCTTGAGAGATAATGAAAACCATGTAGTTTGGAGCTTAGAACATGAAAATATTGAGGAGAATTGCATGTAGAATGATAGGTAGATAATTATTCTTATGATATCTGTGATAGGAAGGAATTAAAACGGATTTATAGTGAGCTAATTCATGATTCAAAAGTTAGGGTTCATGTTCTTGAAAAAGTTGGGAAAAAAGTGTAGAGATTTATATTTTGATTGATGTTAAAGAGATTTAATCCTTGAAAACATGTTAGGAGTTGACTTGAATATGTTTAGGATGAATTAGAGACTCTAAAACGTTGTTGGGATGAACTTTGGAAGAGATTAGGAGTGATAAAATGGATAAAAACGAGATGGGGAAAATTCTGGGCCGAAACTGGTCCCTCGTTAGAAGACCTTCCCAGGTCGTTCGAACGAGCTCGTTCGAACGAGCTTCTAACGAGTTGACCAGTCGCTTCTAACGAAAAGGAGTTTCGTTCGATATCTCGTTCGAACGAGATATCGTTAGAAGGTACAGTTCGTTCGAACGAACTGGAATCTCGTTCGAACAGCCTCGTTCGAACGAGACTTCTAACGAGTTGACAGAGGGATCTCGTTCGAACAGCCTCGTTCGAACGAGACTTCTAATGAGTTGACAGTTTGGTCCTTTTTGGACTGTTTTGATTTTTGGAGTCCCGTAAACTTGTTCGAGGATATAGATAACCTTCCTTCGATGATGTAAGGATAGAATTGGGACTTTTGGGTTATTACGAGGAGTAAATTTATATACGAGAGATTTAATTCAATGAACCGTTTGGGTTGAGACGTGAGTACCCACTACGACGTGAGAATAGATTATGGCGCGTATAATGATAAACCGAAATAGTATAAATTGCGATAATTATAGTAGGTACGAGAATGCGATACGTACTACGATTAAACTACGGTATTACTAAGACGTGTGTTTACTTAGTATTGGTATATGAATTGTGTGTATGACATACCTACCATACTTGCTATCATGGGAGGTTTGCGTTCGCTTAGGGCCCTCTAATCCTTGTGTTGCCCGGATTTAGACTGGTTACCTTGATGAACATAGGTCATAGAAAGACTTATTGGGATATTAATAAGTCCGCTGATCGTAGGAGCGTAGGTATGTGCGTGACCTATGTGATGTGACTGTGTTCGCCTCCATTGTTTGTGATGTTGTTATCTGTGAACTATTCCTGAGAGATTCGGAATATGTAATCCTTATGTACGTGATGTACCGGGATGGATAGCAGAGTATGTGTGCACCGCAGCTTAGTTCTCGGGGTGCTTATATTGTATATTTATGATGTGAATAATATACACTTAATTAATGGGAACCTTCACGTTATTGTTGTGAATATAATTACGGTATTGCTTCGAGAAATATAACGAGTTAACTGATAGTGATATATATTGCATATTGAGCATCTGAGTTTACGTTAAACCCTACTTAATTATGAGCGTTATTATGTTAATAGAACCGAGTAATATGGGTAGAACCTATGATAGTCTAGCTAGGCAGGATGGCACTTAGCTAGTGGTTTGTGTCGTTATAGATGGGTACTTACGTTAGGAGTGCACAGTTAGGCGAGAGGTGAGAATATCATGTGAGTGCACGCCCTAACATGTACTTTGCATTTAATGTTTTAAATGTTTTTAAAGCACTTGCAGGTTTTTAAAATATAACTCCACATTCGGGCTCTGACCCGTTTGCTTTTCAAATCTATTTTTCTTTGTAAAACCATTTTAGGTGCCCAGCCACAAGGACACCAAGCGTAGGATACTCATTCAGGTGACGAGCTGTAGCTGTTTGTGGAAGCTACAGGGATTTGCTTGTAGACGCTTCTATCTTTTGGATTCCAGAGTCACTATCTATCAGTTGTAGGGCATGTTGCCCATCTCTATCAGAGCATCTTTTACATTTCAGTTTTCAGACTTTAGCATGTAATGTTTCAGTATTCAGTTTACTTTTCAGTTGTGGGATTTGTAGTGAGGAGTTTTCCTCCAGACTTTATTTACACTATGTGATGGTTATTCGTTTTACTTCAGTATGGTGAATGGTGTTATTTATTTCTTCATATACTTGTTGCATGTTAATCAGACTTTAATTAAAATTTGGCAACTTACTTTTTAAATACTAGGTGGTTAGTAAAATAAAAATGTTTTCGACAGTGATGCTATTAACTGAGCCAACTTGGCATTTTGAATTAATTTAATAAAGGAGTAGCTACCCGGTATTTAATTAGTCGGGGTGTCACAGGTGGTATCAGAGCATCAGGTTCTAGTGTCCTTTAGGATCTGTACGGCTATTATGTTTCCGCTAAGTTTCTTTGATATAGAGCCCTATATTTTAGGACTGTTGTACTGTTTTTGTGTATGCTTCGTTCTTCAGCTATCTTAAGTTTATAAACAGCGAACTTATAAACTTTTTTCTTATTTCAGATGCCTCCACGAAGTGCACGACGAGTTCCCAGGGATGCAACGCCCGAACCCCAGCCCGCTCCAGTTCAGGGCATGATGAACGCCGCTGAGGTTGCAGCTATAGTAGCTCAAGCGGTAAATGCCGCGATTGCCGTTGTTCAGCAGGCACCACCACAGGCGCCGGTTGCCGCGCCAGTGCAGGTTAATGCATTCTCGTCTGCTTGGGAGCGTGTACGTGACGCTTTTCAGAAAGCGCATCCGCCAGAGTTTGCAGGTAGCTCAGATGTAGTAGTCTCGAGCCAGTAGAGGAAGGATATGCAGAGGCACTTAAGGATGTATGAGTGCACGGATGTCCAGAAGCAGGTGCTAGCTACTTTCAAGCTGGTTGGATCTGCACTGCAGTGGTGGGAGTCCATTACCACCATGGAGGAGAGGGATACTCTCACGATTCAGGAGTTCTGGGTGCGATTCGACCGCAAGTACTTTCCGTCAGCTGTTCATACGAAAATGAGGAGGAGATTGATGAGTTTGAGGCAGGAGGGCAAGATTGTGGCCGAGTATGAGTCCGAGTTCACGAATCTGTTGAATATCGTTCCAGATGAGATACCAACAGAGAAGAAGAAGATTGAAAAGTTCACGGACGGGTTGACTTGGAGGATCCGTCAGCATCTGCTAGTGAACCTATCGTTAGCCACCTATTCTGATGTGGTTAACGCTGCATTGTTACACTGCCAGGACCACCGTTTTCATATGGCCAAGGGTAAGAGGTCGGGGGAGTCTAGCCATCAGGGCAGGACTGGAGGACATAGTGCCAGCGGGGCACAATCTGGTCAGGGGGCAGAGACAGAATGAGCAGGGCTCCCAGCAGGGGGATAATAAGAGGTTCCGGTCAGGGAACTACAGACAGGGACAGGGAGGTTTCCGTCAGGGCCATCAGGGTCCAAACGGCCATCAGGGCCAACAGGGGCAGAATGGGCAGCAGTTTCACCAGGGCCAGCAGGGCCAAGGGAGGAACGGTAACGGCCACCAGGGCCGGGGACAGCAGGGACAGAGAGGAGGGAACTTCCCAGGGAAGTGCTTTGTTTGTGGCAAGACTGGCCATAAGCGACAGGATTGTCCTGATAGGGGCAGGGCCCCACAGCAGCAACAGCAGGGTGCTCGCCAGGAACCACAGAGGCCTATGTTTCCCGCCGCTCTTCCCGCACCGCCACAGATGGCAGCATTGCCACCCATTCCAGCAGTCCCAGTTCAGCAGGGGCAGCTACAGTATGGACGTGTCTACAACGTCCACCGGGCTGCAGTTCCACAGGCACCGCCCACGATTGAGGGTACATTTCCTATCCATGGCACTATGGGTCGGGTATTATTTGATACGGGTGCTACACATTATTTTATAGCTACACACTTCGCGAAAGCTTTAGGATTGTTAGCTACGGCAGAGAGCACAGTGACGTGTGTCGACTCACCATTGGGGAGTGGGTCACTTATTTTCTTTATATGCCGGGGAGTGGGGGTAGAGATTGGTGGTTTGGTATTACCTGCAGACATGTTAGTGTTAGATATGCATGTTCACGATGTGATTATTGGGATGGATTGGCTCGTAGCTTATAGGGCCATGATCGATTGCTTCAGCAGGAGCATTGTTTTTGCCATTCCGGGGTAAGAGATGTTTGTAGTGGCGATGCCTCGCCCAGAGGGAGGATCGACCGCTCATCTGTATTACATTGAGGAGGATACCTCTAAGGAGGTAGTGATTCCTTTAGATTCTATCCCAGTAGTCAGGGAGTATTCGGATGTGTTTCAGGAGATACCAGGCTTACCCCCCAGTCGAGAGATAGACTTTGTTATAGATTTGCTACCGGGTACGAGACCTATAGCATGCGCACCGTACCGTATGGCTCCAGCTGAGATGAGGGAGTTACGGGATCAGATAGAGCAGCTGTTAGGTCAGGGCTTTATTCGCAGGAGTACCTCTCCTTGGGGCGCTCCAGTTTTGTTTGTGAAGAAGAGAGACGGTTCACTGAGATTGTGTGTGGACTACCGAGAGTTGAATAAGGTCACGATACGGAATAAGTATCCGTTGCCTCGAATCGATGACTTATTCGACCAATTGAGAGGAGCTTCTTTCTTCTCAAAGATTGATTTGAGATCGGGATACCATCAGTTGCGTATCAGGGTGAGGATGTCTCGAAGAATGCGTTCTTGTCAAGATATGGTTCTTACGAGTTTCGGGTTATGCCTTTTGGCTTGACCAATGCTCCAGCAGTGTTTATGGACTTGATGAACAGAGTGTTCAGGGATTTCCTAGACCAGTTTGTCATTGTCTTCATTGATGATATTTTGGTTTACTCCCAGACAGAGGAGGAGCACGCCGAGCATTTGAGGCAGGTTTTGCAGACACTCCGTCAGAACGAGTTGTATGCAAAATATGAGAAGTGCGGGTTTTGGCTGAAGGAAGTCCAGTTTTTGGGGCACATTATTTCCGACCAGGGAATATCTGTTGATCCGAGGAAGGTATCAGCGGTGAGGGAGTGGGGACAGCCCACGACACCAACGGAGATTCGTAGTTTCTTGGGTCTAGCAGGATACTACAGGAGGTTTATTCGGGGTTTCTCGGAGATAGCAGATCCTTTGACACATCTGACACGTAAGGGTGTGCCATACATCTGGAGTGATGCCTGTCAGTTGGCATTCGATGAATTGAAGGACAAATTGACCTCAGCACCTGTGTTAGCATTACCGAAACCGGGAGTTGAGTATTTGGTTTACACCGATGCGTCTTTGCAAGGACTGGGAGGTGTATTGCAGCAGGAGAGACAGGCCATAGCTTATGCTTCCCATAAGCTTAAGCCTCATGAGAAGAATTATCCCACGCATGATTTGGAGTTGGCGGCAGTGGTATTTGCCCTACGGATTTGGAGGCACTATCTTTTGGGGGAGAAGTTCCAACTGTTCACGGACCACAAGTCCCTACAGTACTTGTTCACGCAGAAGGATTTGAATATGCGGCAGCGTAGGTGGCCTGAGTTTGTGAAGGACTACCAGTTCGACATCCAGTACCACCCGGGAAAGGCTAACGTGGTAGCAGACGCGTTGAGCCGTAGGCCAGCAGATGAGGTGGCAGAGGTGTGGAAGGATAAGTGGAAGGAATTGGGACACCAGGATGCAGTGGCCCGATCTTTCATGTCTGTGATGACCGTTACACCGCAGATTGTCACGAAGGTAGTACGGGCACAGGCCAATGACTCGTTCTGTCAGGAGCAGATAGTTCGATTACTAGCAGAGGGAGCCGAGTCCTATACCGTTAGCTCAGACGGGAGATTACGCTTCAATGGGAGATTAGTGGTTCCGGAAGGGGAGGAATTGCGACACGAGGTGATGGCAGAGTCGCACGGCTCACGGTTCGCGGTGCATCCCGGAGGGGACAAAATGTACCAAGACATGAGACGCCAGTATTGGTGGAGCGGTATGAAGAGAGATATCGCTGAGTTTGTTTCGAAATGCGCCACTTGTCAGCTTGTAAAAGTGGATCATCAGAGACCGGCAGGATTGCTACAGCCATTGGAGGTCCCGGTGTGGATGTGGGAGAGCATATCCATGGACTTTATTACGGGGTTGCCTACGTCGCAGAGGGGTCACGACTCCGTTTGGGTAATTGTGGACAGGTTGTCCAAGGTCGCTCACTTTTTACCCGTAAGGACTGATTACACTACGGGACAGTATGCCCAGCTCTTCATTTCAGAGATTGTGAGACTTCACGGTGTGCCCCTAAATATCGTGTCTGACAGAGACAAGATATTTGTTTCGAGGTTTTGGGAGAGTTTCCAGGAGGCCATGGGCACGGAATTGCGGTTGAGTACGGCTTATCATCCGCAGACTGATGGGCAGACTGAGCGCACAAATCAGATGTTGGAAGACATGCTACGCATGTGCATTATTGACTTCGGGGGTGGATGGGAGCAGTATCTTCCACTGGTGGAGTTTGCTTACAACAACTCCTATCAGTTCACTATTGGCATGGCTCCGTTTGAAGCATTGTACGGTAGGCCTTGTCGTTCCCCAGCATGTTGGTTAGAGGTGGGGGACAACAAACTGCTTGGGCCGGAAGTGATTCAGGATACTTCGGCAAGGATTGAGTTGATTCGGAGTCGCATTCGGGTAGCTCAAGACAGGCAGAAGAGTTATGCTGATGCGAAGAGATTTTTCAGGGAGTTCCAAGTAGGTGACCAGGTTTTGCTCAGGGTATCTCCTATGAAGGGGATTATGCGTTTCGGGAAGAAGGGGAAGTTGGCACCAAGGTATGTAGGGCCGTTTCCTATTATTGAGCGGATAGGACCGGTTGCGTATAGACTTGGGTTACCGGAGCATTTGCATCGGATTCACGATGTGTTCCATATTTCCTCGCTGAGGAAATACCTTAGGGATAATTTGGCTCATTCTGACATTGCTGTGGAGGACATCGATCTCCAGCCGGATAGCTCCTACCAGGAGGGGCCGATTGCTATTTTGGACCGAAGCGAGAGGAAACTGCGGTCAAAGATAGTTCCGTTAGTGCGTGTGCAGTGGCGACATCACAATGTCGAGGAGTCCACATGGGAGCGCGAGGATGAGATGCGCGAACGTTATTCAGAGCTGTTTTTAGCAGGTACTTTCTAGTTTCGAATTTCGGGACGAAATTCAGTTATTAGGGGGGGAGTATGTAATACCCCGTACTTTTGGCTATATTTATTTTTGGGATTTATTAATTAAATGCGTATTAATTGGAAATTAATCCGGGTTATAAATACTAACGAGACGCGAGTTGGTATTTGATTATGTGCATACATGTTTTGATATATGTATTTGGTATTATTAAAGTTGTCGTGAGATTTATATACGGCATTTTAGAAATTTTATTGAGACGCGTGGGACCGCCGCGTCACGGTGTAATATTTTGACTATAAAAGTGAATTTAAAATCTATAAACCGTATGATCGTTTTGAGTGCGCCAACGCGTCCGGAAGGGTCGAGATAGTCAGAAAACACTAGCCGGGGTGTAGTTTGGATTCCGGGGTATTTTTAGGCCATACCGGCATCATAAAGGGTATTTTGGTAATTTTACTTTTTGAGGAATTAAAAGTGACGAAAATTGGGAGTTTTAATCTGATGTGGATTTAACCCACTAAACCCACTAACCAACCCATATTAACCCATTAAGCTGCGGAGGCTATCATTAGGTTTACAAATTTTCCCAAAGAAAACCCTAGCCACCTTAAGCCACCATTGGAGGAGAAGCTTGGAGAGAGGGAATTCTGCAGAAATCTTCACCAAACCAACACCAAAATCAGAAATCCAATCAAGGCAAGTGTTTTAATCATATTTAAATTCGTAGAATGTTTCTTCCATGTTAGAAAATTGATGAATTATAACTGTTCTTGAGAGATAATGAAAACCCATGTAGTTTGGAGCTTAGAACATGAAAATATTGAGGAGAATTGCATGTAGAATGATAGGTAGATAATTATTCTTATGATATCTGTGATAGGAAGGAATTAAAACGGATTTATAGTGAGCTAATTCATGATTCAAAAGTTAGGGTTCATGTTCTTGAAATAATTGGGAAAAAAGTGTAGAGATTTATATTTTGATTGATGTTAAAGAGATTTAATCCTTGAAAACATGTTAGGAGTTGACTTGAATATGTTTAGGATGAATTAGAGACTCTAAAACGTTGTTGGGATGAACTTTGGAAGAGATTAGGAGTGATAAAATGGATAAAAACGAGATGGGGAAAATTCTGGGCCGAAACTGGTCCCTCGTTAGAAGACCTTCCCAGGTCGTTCGAACGAGCTCGTTCGAACGAGCTTCTAACGAGTTGACCAGTCGCTTCTAACGAAAAGGAGTTTCGTTCGATATCTCGTTCGAACGAGATATCGTTAGAAGGTACAGTTCGTTCGAACGAACTGGAATCTCGTTCGAACAGCCTCGTTCGAACGAGACTTCTAACGAGTTGACAGTTTGGTCCTTTTTGGACTGTTTTGATTTTTGGAGTCCCGTAAACTTGTTCGAGGATATAGATAACCTTCCTTCGATGATGTAAGGATAGAATTGGGACTTTTGGGTTATTACGAGGAGTAAATTTATATACGAGAGATTTAATTCAATGAACCGTTTGGGTTGAGACGTGAGTGCCCACTACGACGTGAGAATAGATTATGGCGCGTATAATGATAAACCGGAATAGTATAAATTGCGATAATTATAGTAGGTACGAGAATGCGATACGTACTACGATTAAACTACGGTATTACTAAGACGTGTGTTTACTTAGTATTGGTATATGAATTGTGTGTATGACATACCTACCATACTTGCTATCACGGGAGGTTTGCGTTCGCTTAGGGCCCTCTAATCCTTGTGTTGCCCGAATTTAGACTGGTTACCTTGATGAACATAGGTCATAGAAAGACTTATTGGGATATTAATAAGTCCGCTGATCGTAGGAGCGTAGGTATGTGCGTGACCTATGTGATGTGACTGTGTTCGCCTCCATTGTTTGTGATGTTGTTATCTGTGAACTATTCCTGAGAGATTCGGAATATGTAATCCTTATGTACGTGATGTACCGGGATGGATAGCAGAGTATGTGTGCACCGCAGCTTAGTTCTCGGGGTGCTTATATTGTATATTTATGATGTGAATAATATACACTTAATTAATGGGAACCTTCACGTTATTGTTGTGAATATAATTACGGTATTGCTTCGAGAAATATAACGAGTTAACTGATAGTGATATATATTGCATATTGAGCATCTGAGTTTACGTTAAACCCTACTTAATTACGAGCGTTATTATGTTAATAGAACCGAATAATATGGGTAGAACCTATGATAGTCTAGCTAGGCAGGATGGCACTTAGCTAGTGGTTTGTGTCGTTATAGATGGGTACTTACGTTAGGAGTGCACAGTTAGGCGAGAGGTGAGAATATCATGTGAGTGCACGCCCTAACATGTACTTTGCATTTAATGTTTTAAATGTTTTTAAAGCACTTGCAGGTTTTTAAAATATAACTCCACATTCGGGCTCTGACCCGTTTGCTTTTCAAATCTATTTTTCTTTGTAAAACCATTTTAGGTGCCCAGCCACAAGGACACCAAGCGTAGGATACTCATTCAGGTGACGAGCTGTAGCTGTTTGTGGAAGCTACTGGGATTTGTTTGTAGACGCTTCTATCTTTTGGATTCCAGAGTCACTATCTATCAGTTGTAGGGCATGTTGCCCATCTCTATCAGAGCATCTTTTACATTTCAGTTTTCAGACTTTAGCATGTAATGTTTCAGTATTCAGTTTACTTTTCAGTTGTGGGATTTGTAGTGAGGAGTTTTCCTCCAGACTTTATTTACACTATGTAATGGTTATTCGTTTTACTTCAGTATGGTGAATGGTGTTATTTATTTCTTCATATACTTGTTGCATGTTAATCAGACTTTAATTAAAATTTGGCAACTTACTTTTTAAATACTAGGTGGTTAGTAAAATAAAAATGTTTTCGACAGTGATGCTATTAACTGAGCCAACTTGGCATTTTGAATTAATTTAATAAAGGAGTAGCTACCCGGTATTTAATTAGTCGTGGTGTCACAGTTACCTATCCACATACGGTATGTTAAGATTTAAGTTAGATCGTATGGATTTCCCTTATTCTCATTTTGACTTCAATAGAGCATCAAATTCCCCATACGGTTTTGTAGCTTAGTCAAGTTAAATCTACTAAAAGTATGATGATACTATCTTCAGGATTGGTATGGCATGTATTGCCCTTTGGTTTGGGGACTTCACTTTGTCTAAGAATAGCCCTGCTCGTCAATTGTTGATCTTTAAATAGAGTGTGATTTCTCACACTTTAGTAGCATCTTGGGGTGAATTTATGATCAACTTAAGGGATGTGTCTGAGCTTATGGGTCTAGAGCCTTGTGGTTCCTTCCCCTATAACGACACGCCTCTTGATGATGAGGAAACTGAAAAAATGAACTACGTTGGACGAGCTAATTCGTGAATGCGTTAGTGATTTTACGAAGACCGCTTTTAGCCAATTCATCAAGTCCTTTTTCAAGCCTATGTGAAACCAACACTGTGCTTAATGCTCCTTATGGCTCTAGTCATGGTTAACACTCAGATTTAGTAGCTCACATCTTATGCGTGTTTTATTGTTTCTTTCTTCTTGCCAAACCCAACGATCAAGCTTACTGGTGCTTGGTAAATATCTCAGTTAGGTTGCCTCGCAGAGTCAACATGTGACACCCAGCCTAATAAAATAATGGGTGATGAGTCCTATATCAAATTAAACAGGAATCTCATCTCGTTCATTCTTAGCATCACTGTCGAAAACTTTTTTAAAACTTATTAACCACCTAGTATTCAAAAGACTGCATTCTACTCTAGAAATGAAATGAGTGAAGCGGTTGAGTTAAAGTCCTGCAACATCCACATACGTCGCAGCTGCGTAACCCTGTTATAGAACAATTATAGCGTCCTTGTGGCTAGACACCTAAAAGGTTTTGAAAATATTTTATATCAAGGGTTAGAACCCAAAATATTTTGAAATATTTAGCAAATGAATTAAATTGCAGTAAATTAAAATGCATAAATGCTCTTCATATTTAAGTTAGTGTCGCACTCCCTTGAGGACCGTCTCACCCCTCAACTAATGTGCACGCCTAACGCTTTCCTGTATAAACTGTCTAGCTATTCACCCCATAACTAGACTTGTCATATAGACCCTACTTCTCCCACTACTCTAACCCGAGTAAGTATAATATACGAGGCATGAGTTATTAATCACGCTAACTTATTTAATTTTTTTCTCAATCGATACCATATAACATTCGCACAAGTTATATAATTAGTATAATTCTCACCATGTATTCATTTGTATATAAATGTACCATATATACGTAATATCATATTACAACATTCACACACATGTTGTAGACATAACCATCCTCCGGAGTAGGCCCTCATCAGATGATCGCTAAGTGATATCATCTACGGGTATACTCATCCACCCGGAACCTTGACTCGGTGCGCTCCGAATAAAAAAAATAAAGGGCATATGAGGCGACCATAGTTCCCTTCATAAATGAGACTGGCCCATAACCAAAGCGTCTCATCCCTAACCATGGACGCTATGAATTGTTGACTATACTCTCCCTGGATTCACTAACCAGTGGATTCACCCACATCCCACAACCTCCCATGATAGCACTAGAGTAGGTATGCTTTCCTGTAAATATTATTCACACAAATATTTATAAATCGCACAAATATACATACATATACATATATATATTAGCGTATATATATTAGCACAAATATACATACAAATATATCTTCCTCACTCACAAAAGCGTCTCATCCCTAACCATGGACGCTATGACATGTTGACTATACTCTCCCTGGATTCACTAGCCAGGGGATTCACCCACATCCCACAACCTCCCATGATAGCACTAGAGTAGGTATGCTTTCCTGTAAATATTATTCACACAAATATTTATAAATCACACAAATATATATATATATATATATATATATATATAATTAATTAATTAATCCAGGCTACCCGTGCACTAATACCGTAATATTAGCTTGACAATCCCAAGTCTATAATCCGACTTGATATTTAAATAATTCCCACAATTATATATTCCTCACTCACATAGTGGCCATACAACAGTACTACGCCAGGGTGGATTGCCCACTACGTACAACCTCCTATGATAGTACCCTTGAGTAAATATATTTAAATAAATAAGTAGCATGCACACACACACACACACACACACACACACACACACACACACACACATATATATATATATATATATTGAACTCGTATGCATGTCCTACTGCGTACGGTTCACCTAATCCCAAAGTTTGTTCCAACTTCAGGATTAATTATTTGACCAGTATCTTACTTGAGCACCCTAGTTAATTATTAAATTCCCAAATAATAAATAGTGACACTAAACTATTTTTAATTAAATATTCGCTCACGAGGATAATCTTCCCCATACTCTCTTGGGTTCATAAAAGTCCTTGGAACATTTCCACAATCCAAACTCGACCCAAACCTACGGGTCGTTCGAATAAAATCCCATCTCATTCGAATAAAAACTACATCTCGTTCGAACCTTCGAATGAGATTACAGAAAATATATCTGAAGCATTTTTCCTAGGTCATGACTTAGGACATGACCGGTGTCTTTATACGAACTTTTCATTTCCCTTGAAAAATTTTAAACCCTCTAAAGTTTCCCTATCTCCCGCGATTTAGGATCCTCTCTGGAAATTTCGACTCTCAATCTAAATCTATCTTTTAATCTCAAAGGTAACATTTTATGCATTTGTATTTATGTGTGTATTTCAGTGTGTATTTTTATGTGTGCATGTATGTGTGTATTTCAGGGTATTGTGTATGTATGTGTATACTATATATGTGTGTGTACGTATGTGTGTATACTGTATATGTGTGAATATGTATATGTATAATGTATGTGTGTGTGTGTATTGTGTATGTGTGTGTGTATTCTAGAAAAAAATATATGACTAGTGTTGGTTTAAGTTTGGAGCTGAAATATATGATTAGTTGTCCTTTAACATTGATGTTAAATTCGGCATTATTTTTAGGGGTAATGTTTGTAAGGGATTAATTTTATGACTAATGCTTGTAAGGGTTAATTTTACAACTAATGTTTGTAAGGGTTAATTTTAGGGTTGATGTTAGGATTGATTTTAGGGATTGTTGGCTTAAATAACAAAAGTAGGTATTCAAAACCTAATAAATTAATAGTGAGATACACACACATACATAGGATTCACTAGTGGGAGACTACGTGGCTCCGCTTGTTTCTTTGGAGTTTTGTATGAATAGTTTTTGGACCAGTGCCCTGGCTTTTTACAGCTATAGAAAGTGTTCCCATTACTGATTTTAGATGGTAGAGTTCGATTTTGTGGAGTGAGGGGAAGTAAGGCTTGTTATGCAACTATAGTTTGATTTCACGTTTTCATTCTCAAATGCCATATTGTTGGTAGGAATTTCCACTGTAAAGCTAAGACTTAATATGAGCGAGAAAGTAACCGTTGTGTAAAGGAAATCAAAGGTCGGGTCACAATGATTTTCGCGTTTATTGTGTGAAGTAAGGACGTAAAGACCGCAAAAAAGTGATGTAAAATCAAAGGAACGCGATGTGTGATACCGATTTAAATTAATTCGCAAGTTTCCAAGTAAACCTTATTTAATTGGAGTCTATTTTTAAACAAACTTAATTCAGCCCTTAAACATGCATCTAATCATCATAAATCATTCAACCCATGCATGAAAAATAAAGACGACCGATTCAGGAAAAAACACCTTTCGAGTAAAACCTTTTATAAACACTTTGAAGAATTTACAAGACCTTTGACTTACATATAACCTGATAATCTCCCACAAGTGTGTAATGCACGATTCCTTCAGTAAATCTTCAAAGATACGAGAGACAGTGAAATAACCTCTAGGCGTCGATTCGTCGTCTTCGGCTCGTCCACATGCAAAATGACTACGCTCGGTATCCACCGATCAAATATGGAGATGCCTTCTCCACAGCAGTTGAACAAAAGCAACGTTGTGTTATTGAACACTAAAATAATTCACTAAAGCATATGGGAGTTTTATGAATTGAAAACTAAAAAGGGATTAAACCCTAAAAGGAAGAAGCCATAAGAATTCTGCTTTCGCAGTTTTTCTGTTCTGTAAAACGCTGAGACTTCCTAATGAAAACGAAACCATATAATGAGTTTTTATAGAAAAATGCGCCACCTCGAGATACATGCTCGTTTGAACGAGATAAGGGTCTCATGCGAACGACTTACAAATGTCATTCTAACGACATCTCGCGACATCCCTATGTCGCTCGAATGAGATGGCTATCTCGCTTGAACGACCTGTGCGTCAAAATCGAGGTACGCTCCAACACTTAGAAAAAATTACTCATTCTTAAATTTGACGAAAAAGCTCGCTCCAACACTTAGAAAATATTTTGTAAAAATATCCCAAAAGCTCTAAGTGGAAAGTTAAGGTATTTAAAACAAAACCTTACCAAAGTAAACTTCGCGAAGACTTTTTGATGAAGAACTTGATTAATTCGGATCCGTCTTGATGTAGATATCTCTTGAATGCTCTTCAATGGTGTAGTGGTATATAATATAACAAATTGATAATGGACTTATAAAAATATGTCCTTACAAATCTCCCCCTATGTCTATGTCGCTACATACATAAAAAATCTGAATTATCAAAAAACAAAATGCCTATACAAATCTACCATCCCATGAATAAATTTGCAATACCTCAAAATTATTTTTCAAACATCTTCGTCCATTCTCAAAGCTTTTCTCATCGGGGTGTGTAACATCATGATCTTCAATCTTTGTACCTACACACATGAGATAAAGCAAATACCTTCATGACACATTGAGTTTGAAATGATATAAGAATAAATCATTAGTAAATGAAATCTCCCACATAATGCAAAAACTCCCCCATAACATGATAATTCTTTCTCCCCCTTTTTATGATGTCCCCAAGTAGATAAATAAGAAGAAAAAAATCACAACATGGAGTGTCACGATAAAGTGCAATGCAAACATGGATCGAACTACGTGCATGCAAAGGTATGTCTCAAAAATTTCAGAAACTATTTTTTATTTTTTTAATTTTTCATACAAAAATAAGATACTAAAAATCACACCATGGATTTAAACTAAAACAACCAAGTCATGGAGATGGAATGAATGGGTATGAACATATTCGATAGGAAAATCAACTCAATCAATCATGTGTGCACGATGCATGTGTCCTCCTAACGAATGAACATCAAAAGTATCCTTAGGTGTTTAATTTGTTGAATTTAGATGACATCGTCTTATGCAAATCAACAAATCAAATTTAAAGTGATTTCCACACCAATAACGTCCAAAACTATTTAGCGTTTTTTAAGATTTTCAAGAACGTGCAAACCCGTTTAAATTCTCTAACCAAACACCCTCAGATTTATATTTTGAATAGAGGTGATCTAAATTCTCAAACTTTGGAGAATTGGTGCAAACCCCTAAATGGCCCATAATTGGCATGAATTTCTTTTTATTGTCTTTAAATTTTTTCGAGCTCTTTTAAACCTCTTTGGACCCCGGATAATAAAATTCCTCAATTTTTGAGGTCCAATTTAAACGGCGGCTTAATCGCAAAGGATAAATGAAAATCTTTCGTAGCCCTTCACCGTTTTCAAACAAAGCACAGAACCTCGCCAACGGCTCTTACATGCACAATTTTCTTATCAAGTTTTATCGCGCTTGGTTCGTTTTAAGGATAGGATTGAAGTGAAAACACCCAACCAACATGTGATAAGACAAGCACAATAATCAACAAATCCATGCATGTGTGAAATAATGGAAATCATGAGTCAAACATGTAGTAAGTAACACTTAATTACATCTCAATGACTCTAAACATTATAAAGCACATGGATGAATTGACCTATTTTCTCAAAACAATATCAAATAGTCACATGAAAAATGGAATGATGTTATGACTCGGTCATCCTAAGTGTCCATCCATATATAGCGCAAACAAAATACAAAAATCTCTGTGGATTTTTTAAAATTTTATCAAAATAAAATCTTTTTGTATTTTTCAAAAAAATTTAAAAAAGGAAAACATACAAAAATGATACATACTAGCAATAGGAAAATAATGTCATCATGAAAAATATCATATGCTAGTAACCAAGTCAAACCGCAATCGTTAGGTGCAGAGGGGTTTTTAAAAAATGGTGCCAACTTATGAAAAACCTCCATCAAATCTTGCGAAATTTTGACCAAAAACTTAACTTGCTCACCTAAATGTGCAAACTATCTCATGTAGTCTCCGGGAGCATGTAAAGTATCATGTGTGGGTGCATGTGTGGCAGAAACACGTGTAGTAGCAAAACGTGACATATAACCCAACTTAAAGCAAAATTCCCTAAGGTGTCCTCTCCTTTTGCAATGGGAACAAACATATATAGCCCTAGGGACACCTTTCTCAAAAACTCTAGGACGCGCTCTCCTAATAGGAATGGGACGCCTTAGTGGGTTAGGGTGAGACTCGTGTGAATCTAACACTAAAGTGAGAACCGGCTCGAATGCTAATTGGGAAGTAGAAGCACCGTCATGACTTATTTCTAACTTCTCACCTTTACCCTTAAGAACCACCTTTTCAACCTTCTTAGGTGCGTTCTCAAAATTGACTTTGACCTCCCTGGCACGTTCTAGATCACTCTCGAGTTGGGATACACGTGTCGTCAGACTAGACAACGTGTTGGTCAAATCGCACTTCTCCTTTCTTAAAACCTCCTTCTCCCTCTCCAAATCTAAAACCCGACGACCTAAATATCTATTATACTTCTTTGTTTTCAAGGTCTCGGTGTACAAATATCTAAAGGATTTTTGGAGCTCACTTTCATCTCCACTCTCAAACTCACTCTCATCTCCACTAGAAACACTCGAGTCATCACCGGTGCTCTCATGAACTCTATCAACGTGAGATAAAGTGGGTGTGCTCACACGACTCAAAAAAACTACACACATCGCATGAGCTAAACCTTTATCAGACTCATCTCCCTCATCACCCTCACTATCACTAAATGTGGCGAGCATAACAGTCTCTTTGCCCTTTCTCCTTATCCTAGGAGGACACTCTTTAGTTATGTGCCCTTTTCCCTCACACTCAAAGCACTTGATCTCATCCTCCTTATCACTATCTTTGGCCTCCACTTTTTTTTTTTAATTTGACTCAAAAGATCTCTTTTTATTGAAAGATTTTTTTTTTCATTTTGAGAAACTTTTAAAAAAAAATCACAAGCATGGCCACATCATCAAAATCAAACTCACCCGCAGAATCGGGCTCACAAACTTTTTCTTTCTTTTTTTTAAAATGAGTCTTTAAATCAACGCCATTACCCTTAGCCTTAATGGTTTGGGGAAACATGTCAATCTCATAGATTTGAAGATCTCCTAAAAGTTCTTCCAACTTAAGTGATTTCAAATTTCCCAAAGAGTTCAAAGCAGTGACTTTAGGAATAAAACGTTTTGGGAGAGATCTCAAAATCTTTTTAACGACACGCGTGTTATCAATCACCTCACCCAAATTAAAATTAGTGTTAACAATGTCCGACAAACGTGCATATAAATCATCAAAGCATTCAGACTCATACATGGTGATAGTCTCAAATTGGGTGGCCAATTTTTATAACTTTAATTCTTTAACCGCGTTCGTACCCTCATGTGTCAATTTCAAAACATCTCATGCCTCTTTAGACGTGGGCACATCATAATTCGGCGGAACTCGTCGGGAGTGACAGCTCCAGAAATAGCACTCAGACCACGGGAATTAAAATTAGACATTATATAATCATCTTCAGTCCAGGCCGACACGGATTTTAAAGAGGTGATATTATCAACGGTGACCGTGGGAGGAGTCCACCCATTTTCTCAAAGCAACCAAACACGCTCGTCAATAGATTTTAAAATTAATTTCATACGAGCTTTCCAGTAGGCATAATTATACTCGTCAGAAATAGGCATCTGATTATATTAGTGCTCCATAGGAAAAATTGCGATTTTTCACAAAACTGATTTTTAAAAAAAAATCAATATCACACAATTTTGCGGAAAATAGGAATACACAATAAATTAGTGCAACCGGCTCTGATACCAATTTGTAAATGTGAGTAGACAAATTGTATCATAAAGTAAATGCTCGAAAAATCAGGATCACGCGATAAATTAGCGTAACCCGCTCTGATACCAATTTGTAAAATTGAATGAACGCGATGTGTGATACCGATTTAAATTAATTCGCAAGTTTTCAAGTAAACCTTATTTAATTGGAGTCTATTTTTAAACAAACTTAATTCAACTCCTAAACAAGCATCTAATCATCATAAATCATTCAACCCATGCATGAAAAATAAAGATGATCGATTCAGGAAAAAACCCCTTTCGGGTAAAACCATTTATAAACACTTTGAAGAATTCACAAGACCTTTGACTTACATACAACCTGATAATCGCCCCCAAGTGTGTAATGCACAGTGCCTTCAGCAAATCTTCGAAGATACGAGAGACGGCAAAATACCCTCCAGGCGTCGGTTCATCGTCTTCGGCTCTTCCACACGCAGAATGACTACACTCGGTATCCACAGATCAAATATGAAGATGCCTTCTCCACAACGGCTGAACAAAAGCAAAGTTGTGTTATTGAACACCAAAAAAAATCACTAAAGCATATGGGAGTTTTGTGAATTGAAAACCAAAAAGGAATTAAACCCTAAAAGGAAGAAGCCAAAAGAATTCTGCTTTCACAGTTTTTCTGTTCTGTAAAACGCTGAGACTTCTTAGTGAAAACGAAACCATAGAATGAGTTTTTATAGAAAAATGCACCACCTCGGAATACATGCTCGTTCGAACGAGATAAATGTCTCGCGCAAACGACTTACAAATGTCATTCAAACGACATCTCGCGACATCCCTATGTCGCTCGAACGAGATGGCTATCTCGCTTGAATGACCTGGGCGTTAAAATCAAGGTACGCTCCAACACTTAGAAAAAATTACTCATTCTCAAATTTGACGAAAAAGTCCGCTCCAACACTTAGAAAATATTTTGTAAAAATATTCTAAAAGCTCTAAGTGGAAAGTTGAGGTATTTAGAACAAAACCTTACCAAAGTAAACTTCACGGAGACTTTTTAATGAAGAACTTGATTAATTCAGATCCGCCTTGATGTAGATTGCTCTTGAATTCTCTTCGACGGTGTAGCGGTATATGACATAACAAATTTATAATGGACTTATAAAATATATGTCCTTACAAGTGAGGTCTATTTTAGGAGTATTCGACCCGAAGTGACTCCACAATCGCATTCATATATCTTTACATAAAACAGTCATAAAATGACCAATGTAGCCCGCAGGAACCGAGTGCGTAGTCATGGGACCCCCGGTCTATGTGTGTATTTCTATGTGTATGTGGGCACGGGATTTATGCCCTCATACATAATGACTAGTTAATGATTCATTAGAACCATTATTTATAGGAACGATATTCACGCCATCATTTATTTTTCTCAGGAAAAATGAGTCACGGTGATAATAAATGGCAACATGAGTGTGAAAGGTTGCAATTGACCTGCACTCGTACCTCTTTCATTAATTATCCTCATACAATGGGTACTCCGATTTATTGTTATGGGAATAGGAAGATCGAACAATTTAACTACCTTGTAAACCGTGGAGTTCATCTCCACCAAAAGTACTTGTTCAATCGTATTCTCTTTTCCCTACCAGAATGCTGGGATGGAGCTGTACGATTAATACTGCGTTTCGACCGGATTGGATCGAAAAATGCCTATTTGAAAAAAATTCCGATTTTTTCAGAAATAAAATAACTATTCCGATTTTCGATCCAATTTTTTTGAAAAATTAAAACTAATTCGAATTCGGGAAAATCGAAAAATCAGCAAAAATCGGAAAAAATCGAAAATTCACAATACATATTAAAAATCCAGAAATTTCGAAAATTCTAAAATTTCAAAATAAATAAATTATGAATATTCGATTACTCGAAAACAAAGATAACGGCTTAACCCAACATGTAAATACATGAGAATTTGACCCATTTTTTCACTTGTGTAGAAGTTAGGAGGATACTCTCCTTTTATAGAGCATATTTTGGAGCCCTCTCCCTCTCCCTCTCCCTCTCCCAACCGATGTGGAGTATGGAAAACTTTCAGAAAATTGAAAAAGAAATCAGAAAAATCGGAAATCAGAATAATTCTGAAAAAATCGAAAATAATTCGAAAAAAATCAAAAAAATCGGATCGGCGTCGTTTCGAAAAAATCGGATCGAAAAAATCGGACAATCAAAAATTCAAAATTATTTCCAATCTGATTTTTTTCAAAAAAATCAAGAAATCGGTAAACTAAAATTTCATTCCAAATTCGGAAAAAAATGGATTGGAAATCGAAAAAATTGAAAAGTTCAAAAAAAAAACACAGCCCAATATATGATATATATTTCACGTACATAGTCCTGATATAGCATTGACCTTGCTTACGCTGTTAGAGAAGGCAGAAAAATTTCACTTATTATGATAGAATTACGTACAAAGAGCATTATCGAAGACTGTGCTGTCTCGCGACACATTCACCTCAAAATCAATTTTGCCAATAAGCTGAAGAGGATGAGATTTCGAGTTCATGTCGCAAACATCTATGCATCCATTATAGATACACTTCCTCCTAATTGGCCACGTGCAAAAATCCATAGGTTTTTATCCCGGTTGAATGGAGATCAGACACATTGAACTTTTACTAAAGTCTTACCGTGAAAAGGTAGATTATAATATATGTTCAATTTTTTTTTGTTAGTTATAATTTCATATTGAACTTTGAAATTATGCATCTAATATTATAGATACAAATTAAACTTTTATTATTTTGTAGATAATGTCGGACGGTAATCGAAACAACGCTTCAACCAAGGACGTGACACCAGCACAATGAGAATTCTCATCACCAATTGGTGAGCAATACTCAACTCCATCAACGGTTCACTCCCCTACTCCGAGTTGAAGTAGGCACGGTACTCCCATTAATCCAATAGACATGCCCACCGCTCCTGAAACTCTTGGGTCAGTTGAGAAGAAGCCCATTGGGTTCTCTCTATTGGGAAATAACCCCACAAGGGCCCAGTGTTTGTCCTTGGAAAAAATGAATGTGGGAGTGGGAGGAGTTGATAATTGGAACCTCGTAGATAAAGCTATTAAAGATGACATCTACGAGCAACTCAACAAACGGTTTGAATTTTCTACAAACTCAAAAAATAAGGTTCTTTCTCGGGTTACTGAACGACTCCGAACATATCGGAGAAACGTTAGGCAAAAGCATTTTTCTAAGGGAGCATCGAGCTTTGATATTTTGGCGCTCAAAGATAAAGTCCCTTCGAATGTTGAGATGTCAGTCGGTCAATGGAATGATTTTTTAGAAAATGAGGCGAAGGACTCGAAAATGATGCAATGGGAGAAAAATAAACAAAATACAACTAAAAAAACTGATGTCCACCAGCTTGGCTCAAAATCTTATGATGATTTGAAGAATGAGTGGTCGATCAAGACAAAACGCAGCTCGGATGAAGGAAAAACACCGAATATGGATAACTTGTACGTGCATGCAAGAGGAGATAAAGATAATAAATTCCCTCCTCACTTGGTCAAGACTCTAGAATCAATAGAGTCTTTGAGTAGTTAGTCAGGTTTAAGCTTGTTTGACGACATTGACAATGATGCCCTCGTACAGACCTTGGGAAAGGACCATAGAGGGAGGACGAGAGGTTTGGGGTTGCATATATCAAAAATAAGATTCAAACATGTTGCACCTCTCGTGGACGAGCTTTCTTTTGTTAATAAGCGTTTCTCGTCCAATGATGAACGTTATTCTAGGACTGAAAGGGATGTAACGGGGATTCAAAATGAATTGGGAGGCGTTAATGATAAACTTTCACAAATTGTGTCCCTTTTAGCTGGTCATATGCCCCTGCACCCCCCAATGCATCCCGATTTCCCCTTACCTCCTTAAAATTTTCCTCTTTCTCCATTTTCCTCATAGATGTCGAGCCCCCCTTTAACATTCCCCTACTCAGCGCCTCAACATGCCACAAGTCTTGGATTATCGTCAACAACTCACGCTGACTATGGTGAAATACTATATGAAGGACCTGAGCCGTAAAGTTATCATTAGGGTGTGCACGCTCATCTCCACTCAAGTAGGCACCTTAGTACATAATCGGCCTTCGCAGGAGGGTGAGTGTCAGATCCTGGTTGATAAAGTATATATCAGTTGTGAAGATGCTCCAGTGCATGTCACCAACGGATAAGGGAATTTTTTGAAAAATTATTTAAACTCTTTGACCACTTGGCTAGTTTATCATTTGATGAAGATGCAGTAATATTTTTCTTATGATGTAATAATACCACTAGACAAATTTATTTAATTTGAGTTTAAGTGGTTGTGTAGTATCATTGATTGGCATGTTCTCGTATTTAAGTTATTTCATAGTTTGATTGATTAGTGGGTTGTTTATATTTATGCTTGTAAAATGGTATTTATGCAACATGGTATTTATTTTATCATGTTAACACATGATTGTAACTTAAAGATTATTAAATGGATTTTCCACAATATAAAGAGTGGTTAGGGGAGAGTGACCGAATAGCTAATAGTTATATTAAAGGGGTTCAAGAATTTATTAACTACGTTTTGAAGAACCTTAAAAGTGAGAAGATTTTGTGTCCGGGCACCCATTGTATTAATGGAAAATATAAATCTTTTGAAGATGTTGAGTTATATTTAATAAAGTGGGGAATTTGTCAAGATTATAACAAATGGACATACCATGGTGAAAATCATGTACCTTATGTTCTCAAAGAATTACCGGTAACTCACTGCGTAACAGACCACCAATGAGCGAAAGTGCTAAATTATTCGCCCCCATCATCCATTGACTGACCTAATTGACAATGCTTACAGAGTCCACCACGACCAAAATCACCAACCTATGGAGGCAAATAATGCGAACAATGAACAATTTGATAGGGTGGCAATTCGGGTAAGTCGTGTCATTTTCGAGTTGCATTGATTTTGATTTCAATATAAGTTTTGGGTACTCTTAAATCTATACAAGCTAATCGTGTCACGTTTGAGTCATTTTGGGTTATTACCATAAACGGGTTATCGTGTCAAAAATTGACAGCCCTACAATTTGATACTGAGTTACCAGGAGACCGAGAACATATATGGTTGAAAGCCAATGTGACTAGACCGTTGTATAAATATTGCGATGAAGAACACTCGGTATTATATGCAATGATTGGTTTGCATAATTTGAAAAGTCATTTTGGTTTATCTGGGAACATGGTAACCAAAATTCATAAGTGGGTTAAAGAAATTCTGCCAAAATAGAACACGTTACCTGACAATTATCCTACCATGAAGAAGAGATTGGAGGGTTCGGAATTGAAATACAATTTATTCATTAATGCAAGTATGATTGCATATTGTACCGCAACGAGCACGGAGAGAATGATGAATGTCTAATATGAAGTGAGATTAGATATGTCATTTGTGAGAAGGTAAATAACAAACCTGCAAAATATCAAAAGAGCTCGCAAGTTCCACAAAATGTTTTGAAGTATTTCCCACTTGGGTTACGGTTAATATGATTTTTTACTATACCGTGGATAGCGGAGGCCATGACATTCTCGATGCGAGGTGGGTGGGAATCTGATGCTTCATTTAGTTGATTCACCCGTATGGTAAATTTCAAAGGCATGACACCATGAATTTGCAAAGGAACTGCGCAATGTTCGTCTTGTAATCTCAACTGATCGGTTTAACCCTTTCGGTAATTTAAGTACTTGTCAGAGTTATGGATATATCAACTCTCATGATGCCTTTAAGTCTCCCTCCAACACTGTGCATAAGAAAGGAGTTACATTGTTATATTTATTGATACCCGTGACAAAGGATCCAGGCGATGATATTGATATATTCGTAGCCCTATTAATTGAAGAACTTAAAGAGTTATGGGATGAAGGCGTGATGGCATTCGACTCTCACAAGGGTGAAGAGTTCACACTTAAAGCAATGGTAATGTGGGTGATCTATGACCTTATTGCTTATGTGACTTTGTTCGGTTGTAATGTTCATGGTTATTATGGATGTCCCATATATGGGGAGGAAACTGAAGCCACTTAGCTAAAACATAGTAGTAAGATGAGTTATACGGGTCATCGTAGATTTCTGTCGACCTGTCATCCTTTTAGGAATGAGAAATCTAACTTTTCTCTTATTGGTTTAGAGCGTCAGATGGAACCTGCTCGGCTTTCTAGTCAACAGATCAAGGAGAAGGTGGCGAATGAGACTGTGGGGAATAGGTACATAGGCAAACACTCCAAGTTTGTAAATCTGAAGCGTAAAACAACGGGAGATCCTAAGGACCTTAGGAAAGCAAAAGCATAGTCTAGGCGATCAATATTTTTTTTATTTGTCGTATTGGAAAGATCATCATGTAAGGCATGTAATTAATATGATGCACACATAGAAAAAGGTTGCAGAACATATGATAGGAACATGTCTAGATGGATCTCATTCCAAAGATGGAGAGGAGGCCCACTGAGATCTACAGGATATGAAGCTAAAGAAGAAAATCTGGTTAAAAAACGATCCTACAACAGGAAGAATTTCTACCTTTCTGGTTGCTTTCATTTTGACTACTAGTGAGAAGAAGATCCTCTTAGACACGCTGTTTAACTTGAAGACTCCAACGGGTTATTCTGGTAATTTACGTAGGGTAAAAAGCTACCAAGCAAATAACTTAAAACAGTAAAAGTCTTATGATTGGCGTGTAATCATCTAATTAATCCCTCTGTTATTTCGACATTGCTTCTCTTAACACAAAGATCTCCGTTGGGCAATTATGCAAATCAGTTTGTATTTTACCTTAGTTTGTGTAAAAGTGGTAAACATAATGCATATTAAAGCTGCAAAATCAACTTTAGTCGAGGCAGTTTGTGTATTAAGGAAATAATTTCCTTAGTCGTTCTTCGATATCATCATCCACTTGCTTGTGCATTTATGCGATGAAGCTTTAATATGTGGTCCCATTAGGTATCGCTCGATGTATCATTTTGAGCACTTGATGAAAACTGATATACCAATATACACCCTCCGCCAGGCCGAGGGTGTCCCCATCTCAGACAAGGGCCTAAGGCCAAGACGAGGGGTCAACTTCGCCACAGTTCCATTATATGAAGGGTCGACCATGTTAACACCTCATCATGGACCAGACGATTCTACAAGGGGCCGTCCCTTCATCGTGGACCAGAGACTCTGCAAGGGGCCGACCCCTCATCATGGACCTGATGACCCTATAAGGGCCCGACCCCTCATCATGGGTTGGACGGCCATCTGAGGGGACGACAGTACGAGGCCCATATCTAGTCGGACCCGATGCCAGCATCAACTTTAGCCTTAGTCGGGCATCTTAGGCTGAGAGTGATGTCATTACAGTGAGTGACTTGGGAGACACGTGGAACCGTGCGCGTGGGACTCATATAACACGTGGACTAGACCTTTATAACAATATCATCCCCTCACGTGAGGGAATATTATGTCATCATTAGTCACTAGTAGCACAGCTAGGTGTCAGCGGGGAATTGGCTAGATCATCATTCACATGCTCCATGCATGCTTGGGGGGTACACTGCACCACCCAAGCCCTATATATACTTGTCATCTTTAACCTTGTAAAGGGATCGATAATTGTAACCCTAGCTAAAACTCTGCTTGTACACAATAGAGAGAGAGTGAGCTTATGTGCATTATATCTAAGGCCATTAGTGCCTATATTTAGTGGATCACACACTCACAGTGGATGTAGGCCTAATTGGCTGAACCACTATACATCATTGTCTTATTCCTCTTATACTCATCCCATTCTATACACTTATATACACATATATCTCTATGGCTGCCATTGTTATCACTGTTTGAGCTCTCACCTCTTATCCGGTGGTGCTGAATCTTAGCATCATCAGTTTGACGTCGTCTATGGGAACGAGAGGATATCTCTTCCTTTATACAGCTTGACCTAGACCTGGAAATTTTTGACACGACCCAAAAACTCGACTCGAACTCGACACAATTTTTGCGGGTGAGGTTATGCCTAAACAGGTCCGGGTCGAAATCGGGTCAGACCAGCATAACCCGTTTATTAAATAGGTCGTGTTTCGGGTCAAACCGCTAACCCGCAATTAACCCGTTTATTTTTCGGGTTAATTTCTGGTCATATTCATGTCAAAGCCTGTTAAACCCGTTTAGACACAATTAATTTTAAACCGTTCATTTTTTATAACATGTTATTACTATCGTGTTAACGGATTGAAAAATAACCTGTTTATTAGTTGGGTTATGCGGGTCGTGTCTGGTTTTTGAGTTAAAAATGACCTATTTATTAAACGGGTTATGCGTGTCGTGCCAGGTTTTCGAGTTTAGCACGACCTATTTATTAAACGGGTTAGCGAGTCGTGTCAGGTTTTCGAGTCGAACACGACCTGTTTATTAAACAGGTTATGCGGGTCGTGTCGTGTAACATGTTTATTAAATAGGTCATGTTTGGGTCGTGTTCGGGTTGAGGGGTTTATCAGAATACATGGGTCTTAACCCGACTTGAACCCTACCCGCCAACACGAATTGCCAGGCCTAGATTGACCTCACTAGAAACTCTGGTGGTGAACCAGTTCTCCCCCTTCGGGTGGAGCTGTTTCACCATTGAAAGAGACCCATTAAGGTTCTCAAGCTCATCAGTCTTTTTATCATCCAAATCTTCATAGCTCAAACATATGGCACCGAAGATGCCACCACCACCACCTCCTTCACCGGATAATGGAGTAGGACCTAGTTCCAGTCATGCACCACCTTAGTTTGAGATGGCTGATGTGGCGATCGCCCTGAAGTCTTTAGCATCAAGCCAGCGGATTATGCAGGAGAAATTTACATCTTTTAGCCTTAACATACTAAGACCACCAGGAGTCTCACCGGAGATGATCGCTCCGGTAGCAGCTCCAGGGCAACATGAGGCCAGGGGACCACCCCAGGCACCACGCAAAGACCTTCCACCTCCATAGTGGCGGAAGGATGTTGCTGACTCCCGGCGTTTACGTTTGGGGAAGCAAGGAAAACCCTGCCCAGAAGATAGATATGATGATCTGGAGGTGGAAGTGGCCCCCATAGAGTACTGGGAGCCATATGAGATCTCCAATAATACTGTGTGACCTATCCAGGAATGCAGAGGGAAGTGTGGAAGGCAAAATCCCAACGATTGCCCAAGGGGATCTGCTTTCAATCGTCTGAGCAAGGGGTCGGCCTTTCAGAGGCTGGGCCCAGTAAATGACCTGCGGGAAAAATTACCCAGATCAAGGAGTGTTGCGAGGTCCAAAAGGGAGGCAGCAGATGGCCGACCCCACGGACGGGACATCGATCACGAAAAAGTGAACAGTCGACACAGACCTACCGCAACAAAACCCTCAGTTCACCCCAAGGAGTCGGTAGGGGGTAACATCGGCCAAGCCAATCCTACGAGGCCCTGGAACGACTCAATCCAAAGGCTGGAGGATAAAATTGGTGATATCCTGAAAAGTCGAGACCCTCTTCAAAGAGGATACTCCATAGGCTCACCCTTTGTGGCGAAGATAGTCAACTTCCCAACACTATCCAAGTTTAAGCCACGTGTGGTCACCCCAAGGTATGGCGAGAGTACCAACCCTGTCCATCATATTAAGATGTACCAATCAGCTGCAGACATATACTCCATCTCAGATGAGATGAGGTGTCGTGCCTTATCTGACACTTTGACTGGGGCTGCACATATTTGGTAGATGTCTCTTCCAAAGAACTCCATTAAAAGCGTTAAGCAGTTAGCAGACCGATTTATCCATAACTTCTGCTTTGGAGTGAGACCACAGAAGAAGACCACACACCTACTCTATGTTAAGCAGGGGAAGAACGAGAGACTAAGAGACTACATAGCCAGATTTAACAAAGAAAAGTTAGAGGTCGAAGACTATGAGGAAAGCATAGCCATGACAGCCCTTATTGAGGGACTCCAGAAGGGGAAGTTATTATGGAAGCTTATCGAAGAATTGCTGAATTGATGAGGGTTGAATTGCTAGCAATAGCGAGAAAGGTGATGAACGTAGAAGAGGCGATGGCCACAAAATACGAAGATGAAAAAGGAGGCACTAGTGGGGGTAAGTACCAGAAGAAGAATAAGGAGGGGAAGAAGAGGCTGACAGATAATAAATTTGCTGACTATAACCCTCTGATGGTCAGCTGCGAACACATTTTGAATGAGATAAAGAGTGACCTATCCTTGAAGTGGCCTGAGAAGTTGAGGGCATCCCCTCAGAAGAGGAACAAAAATATGTGGTGTGAATTTCCCCAAGACCATGGCCATGTGACCGATAAGTGTTTTGCTCTGAAAGATGAAATTGAAAAAATGTTAAAAGAAGGGAAATTAAGGAAATACGTTGAGGGGAGGACCCCAGGAAGAAGAGAGGTGATACGTGCAGAGAAGATCCTCCAAATAGAAGGGAAGACCCTTCGGATGATGAGGACGACCCTGACCTCCTACCGAGAGACGACCACGACCCTATAAAAAGGCTTAATATGATCTCACTCGGTGTTGGGATGATCTTCGGGGAACTAGCAGGAGGAGGATCAGAAGTCGCAGACAGGAAGGCCCATATAGTTGAAGCCAAGACAGTGACAAAAGCTGTACACTCAACCTCTATGGAAGTAAAGTCACAAAAGAGGAAGAAAGTCGATATGGATACTCTGTTAGTGGGATTCTCAAGAATGGACTTCAAAGGGCTCTTAGCCCCACATGACCCTCTCGTCATCACTACCAGGGTACACGGGTGCGAGGTGCTGAGGATCCTGGTAGATGGGGGTAGTTCTGCAGATGTAATGTTCTTACCGTTCTTTAAAGCCTTAGGTCTCAGCTGTGCCAGACTCGTCCTATACCACCATCCCTTGATTGGTTTCAGCGGGGAAAAAGTTCATCCCCTGGGAGTATACGAGGCGGATGTCAGGATGGGGGACGAGTAGACGAGATGGCTTACCAAGAAGGTTAACTTTTTTGTGATGGACGAGTAAGTCTTCTCAGCCTGCCACATTATATTGGGGCAAGTGTCCCTCAAGGAATTTGAGGTCGTGCCTTCTACGGTTCATCAGATGATAAAATTCCCGACCCCTTACGAGGTAGGAAAAGTTCAGGGAGACTAGACGACGACACGAGAATTGTACTTTAATTCCGCCAAAGAAAAAGAAGCGCACAAGAAAGCAACAACCACTTACAATACTGATACCCTCGACCCCATAGACGAGACAAAGCTGAAGAAATGAGAAGCCGCGAAAGATGTAAAATCCATCATCCTCACTGAGGATGAGCCAGAAAAAACTGTCCAAATTGGCAAAGCTCTAAAGAGAGAAATAAAAGAAGATCTCATTAAGCTGCTAAGGAGGAGACAGAGTGTCTTTGCATGAAGTCATACAGACATACCGAGGATCAACCCCGAAATTATGTCTCACAATATCAACGTGGTAGTGGACGCAAAGCCAGTGAAGCAGAAGAGGTGGATTTATTCTTTAGAAAAGTATGAGGTCATTAGGATGAGGTCAAGAAGCTAGAAGATACCGAGTTCATCAAGGAGGTCATTTATCCCGAATGGCTATTTAACGCGGTCATAGTCCCCAAAGCCAATGGGAAATGGAGAATGTGTGTGGACTTCATCGACCTCAACAAATATTGTCCCAACGATAGTTTCCCTCTCCCCCGCATTAATAAGATGGTAGACGCTACCGCAGGCCATGAGCTAATGAGCTTCATGGATGCCTATTCACGTTATAACCAGATCTTCATGAGCCCTGAGGACTCGAAAAAAATAGCTTTTATTACCGACAAGGGGACATACTGTTATAGGGTCATACCCTTTGGCCTAAAGAATGCGGGGGCAACATATCAGTGCCTTATGAATAAAATGTTCGAAGACCAAATTGGGAAGTTCATGGAGGTCTATGTAGATGATATGTTGACCAAGAGTTTGAAGGCCTAGGATTATGTGGTCGACCTTGAGAGGACCTTTAACACAATGGACAAGTATCGGATGAAGCTCAACCCGATAAAATGTGTCTTCGGGGTCGGAACAGGGAAGTTCTTGGGGTTCATCATCAACCAAAGACGCATTGAGGCCAATCCTGAGAAGATAAAGTCCCTCATAGAAATGAAGACCCCCAGGACCATCAAAGATGTTCAGAGGCTCACAGGGCGAGTGTCTGCTTTGAATAGGTTCATGTCCAGAGCCACAGACACGTGTTTACCATTCTTCAAAATTCTCAGAAAGGCCTTTGAATGGAACGAAGAATGTGACCAGTCTTTCAAAGAACTAAAGTCGTACTTAGGGTCTCCCTTGCTGTTGTCACGACTAGTGCAGAGGGAGCGACTATATGTGTACCTAGCCGTCTCTGAATCAGCCATCAGTGCAACCATTATGAGAGAAGAGGATAGGGTATAAAAGTCCGTATATTTCAACAGTAAGGCACTCCAAGGGGTAGAGGAAAGATACCCAAGGATGAAGAAGTTAGCCTATGCCCTGATTCATGCATCAAGAAAGATGAAGTCGTACTTCTAGTCCCATACAATGGTCATCCTCACTGACTCTCCTCTCAGGCAGGTCTTGCACAAGCCAAAAAAATCGGGGAGACTAATGGCCTGGGCTATAGAGTTGGGAGAGTTGGACATTGTATATCAACCTAGGATGGCCATTAAGGGGCAAGAATTAGCTGATTTCGTGGGTGAATTTACTTGGAAAGATAATGAGGCTGAAGAGGAAAGCCTTGAGAAAACAGCTACCCCGCAAGGCAGAATTGTTGACCCATCCGCAGATAAGGCTGCGACAAGCACCGCTAGAGAAAAAGTTGCCGAAAATAATTAGGGAATATATCTCTTTAGATAGGGTACCTCACCGAGGGAAATTTCTCAGAGGAACAGGCTGTGTGGAACCTTTTCATTGACAGGTCCTCTTGCGAGAGCGGAAGTGGGGCTGGATTAATAGTGTCAGCACCAGACGACACAAACATTGAGTATGCCCTGAGGTTCAACTTCAAAGCCTCCAACAACGAGTTTGAATGTGAGGCCCTGATTCCAGTCCTTTCCCTGGCTAGATCTCTTAGTGTTGGCCAGATCTTGGTCCATAGTAATTCAAGACTTGTGGTGAATCAAATACTAGTGGCATACGAGGTTAAGGATGAGAGAATGGCCAAATATCTTGAAAGAGTAAAGGCAGTATTGAAGAGCTTTGAGAAGTAAAATTGAAGAGGATACCTAGCCTTGATAATGGTCAAGCCGATGCACTTGCTAGGCTGGCCTCAGCGACTAGGACATATATCAGGAGGACAGTCCCAGTGAAAATCTTGCTTCGACCAATGATTGAAGATGCAGACGGAACACTTAGCACTTGCTTAAATATCAGCAGGGAAGCTTCGTGGATTGACCCCCTAGTCAGATACATTAGAGAGGGGGAGATGCCAGAAGCAAAATAAGAAAGGAAGAAGCTGAGATATAGAGCTGCGAAATTCACTGTCATAGGAGACACCTTGTACAAAAAGGGTTCTTGCTCCCCTTGGTTAGATGTGTGCACCCATCTGAAGTCCCACACATCTTGCAAGATGTGCACGAGGGGTCATGTTCAAGCCATATTAGGGGCGGGTCATTAGCAAAGAGGATAGTAACCCAAGGATACTGGTGGCCGACCTTGGGGAAAGATGCCACAGCATACGTAAAAAAATGTGATAAATGTCAAAGGTTCGCCACCATCCCTCACTAGTTCCATCAGCCTCTTACCTCCTTCACATCCCCATAGCCATTCGTAGTATGGGGAATTGATCTAGTAGGACCCTTGCCTAGGGCGGTCAATAACTATCGATACTTGATCGTAGCAATTGACTATTTCTCAAAATGGGTGGAGGCGGAGCCGATGGTAACGATCACCGAGCAAAAGACCTTCCAGTTTATCTGAAAAAATATTATATGCAGATATGGTCTCCCCAACACCCTTATTTCAGATAACGGGACTCAATTCAAGAATGCATCTCTGGAGAAATACTGCGAAAGGGTGGGTGTCAAATAATTCTTCTCAACCCCAGGCCGACCTCAGGCTAATGGGCAAACTGAAGTTACAAATAGAACAATCCTAGACGGGGTTAAGAAAAAACTCGAGGAGGTAAAACGAAAATGGGTTGAGGAATTATATGCTATACTGTGGGCCTAAAGGACGATGACCAAGTCTCCTATCGGGGAAACCCCGTTCATGCTAGCGTATGGCTCAGAAGTCGTTATCCCCGCCAAGATTGGGTTTCTTACTCACAGAGTCCAAATGTATGCCCCCCAGAGGAATATGGAAGAAATGAGACTTGATCTAGACTTGATCGAGGAGAGAAGAGAAGATGTTGAGATAAGGCAAGCAGCCTATCAGCAGAGGACTGTCAGATTTTACAACTAGAGGGTGAAGCAAAGGCCAATCGCTGTGGGGGACCTAGTCCTCAAGAAGACATGGCAGAAACCTAACAAGCTCCACCCAAATTGGCATGGCCCATATAGGGTCATTGATGAAATTGTCCCTGGAACCTATAGACTAGAAAACCTTGAAGGGGAACCCTTTTTCAACCCCTGGAATGCAGAACATTTGAAGAAGTACTATCAGTAATGTTGTAATGTCCTATCGGACCACAATTGTAATGAATGTGTTGCTCTAACAGAACACTTGGAATGTTAATGATAATGTTATATTGGCCCCTCATCTTGTGTTTGTTAATTCTAGTATGATTGAGGTTATCCTTATTAAATCCCCTCGGCTAAGATGAGGGTGAATGGTAGGGACGACCCTCCATTCACTCCCAAGAAAGATGAGGGGGGACTTGAAATTTAAAACACCATTAATTTGGTGAAAACCACCCTCGACTATAATGAGGGTTAATGGTAGGGACGACCCTCCATTCACTCCCAGGAAAGACAAGGGGGGACTAGAAATTTAAAACACCATTAATTTGGTGGAAACCACCCTCGGCTAAGATGAGGGTGAATGGTAGGGACGACCCTCCATTCACTCCCAAGAAAGACGAGGGGGGACTTGAAATTTAAAACACCATTAATTTGGTGAAAACCACCCTCGACTATAATGAGGGTTAATGGTAGGGACGACCCTCCATTCACTCCCAGGAAAGACGAGGGGGGACTAGAAATTTAAAACACCATTAATTTGGTGGAAACCACCCTCGGCTAAGATGAGGGTGAATGGTAGGGACGACCCTCCATTCACTCCCAAGAAAGACGAGGGGGGACTTGAAATTTAGAATACCATTAATTTGGTGGAAACCACCCTCGGCTATAATGAGGGTGAATGGTAGGGAAGACCCTCCATTCACTCTCAAGAAAGACGAGGGGGGACTTAAAATTTAAAACACCATTAATTTGGTGGAAACCACCCTCGGTTAAGAGGAGGGTGAATCATAGGGACGACCCTCCATTCACTCCCAAGAAAGATGAGGGGGGACTTGAAATTTAAAACACCATTAATTTGGTGGAAACTACCCTCGACTATAATGAGGGTGAATGGTAGGGACGACCCTCCATTCACTCCCAAGTAAGACGAGGGGGGGCTTGAAACTTAAAACACCATTAATTTGGTGGAAACCTCCCTCGGCTATAATGAGGGTGAATGGAAGGGACGACCCTCCATTCACTCCGAAGAAAGACGAGGGGGGACTTGAAACTTAAAACACCATTAATTTGGTGGAAAATACCCTCGGCTATAATGAGGGTGAATGGCAGGGACGACCCTCCATTCACTCCCAAGAAAGACGAGGGGGGACTTGAAATTTAAAACACTATTAATTTGGTGGAAACTACCTTCGGCAAAGATGAGGGTGAATGGTAGGGACGACACTCCATTCACTCCCAAGAAAGACGAAGGGGAACTTGAAATTTATAACATCATTAATTTTGTGGAAACCACCCTCAGCTATAATGAGGGTGAATGGCAGGGACGACCTTCCATTCACTCCCAAGAAAGACGAGGGGGGACTTAAAATTTAAAACATAATTAATTTGGTGGAAACCACCCTTGTCTATAATGAGGGTGAATGGCAGGGATGACCCTCCATTCACTCCCATGAAAGATGAGGGGGGACTTGAAATTTAAAACACCATTAATTTGGTGGAAACCACCCTCGGCTATCATGAGGGTGAATGGTAGGGACGACCATCCATTCACTCTCAAGAAAGACGAGGGGGGACTTGAAATTTAAAACATCATTAATTTGGTGGATAACCACCCTCGGCTATAATGAGGGTGAATGGTAGGTACGACCCTCCATTCACTCCCAAGAAAGACGAGGGGGACTTGGATGATGGATAACCGAAATATAACAGCAAAGACAAATCATACTAGAGACAAGCATAGAAGACAGGAAGAGAGATTCTATTATAAATTCACAGATATTTGTCCAAGAAAGTAAAGTACAAAAATGTTTTTTACAAACAGAGGGTATGGGCTACAGACAGCCACCCTATTGAGCAACATTAGAGGGCAGGGCTTCAACATCAATATGAGTCTCTTCGATGACCAAAACAGGTCCATCCTCAGATGTGCCGGTACCTTCGACGTGCACTTGCGACTCCACATGGGATAAAGCCTCAGCAATAAGGGGTCATCCAACTCAACTGCCTCAAGAGAGGGGAGAACAGAAGACACGACGTCAGCTAATTTCAAGACGACTCACCGACAGGCCGTCTTGATTCCCCTCTCCAAGTAATCAAGGCCGAAGCCCTGGAACTCGTCGAAGATTTTATAAGCTTCCACAACATCAACCTCGACCCTCTTCACTGCCTCAGCGAGGTCATTTTTGAATTAGTCAGCCAAGGCCTCTTCCTTTGATTTGATGGAGTCATCCTTCACCTTCAGATCGGCCTCGTTCTGCTTCTTAAGCTTGTCCAGGACCCTTGCATGCTCAGCCCTCGCACTCACCAGCTCAGCCCGGGCAGTATCTAATTCAGTCTTCAAATTGGCCTCATACTGAATAGCCCTCTCGCAGTGGCGGAGCCACAATGCTCCTGACCTGGGCACGTGCATAGGCCAAAAATTCCATTTTTTTTTACCCACATGTCTTAGCAGGGCTGCAGTTTGCAGGGTAGTATTAACTGGCCCAAAAATATGATATAGAAGCCCAAACACAATAAAAGCCCAAAAAAACCCTACTTATTTATCTCTTTCTCTTCACACAAACAGCAGCAGCATTTCCTTCCAAAACACTACTAGTAACAGCAGGCAAGGCAGCCAACTATTCATTTTCTTTACCCCTCTCTTTAAACTCCATCTTTATTTAAAAGACTCACAAGGTTTGTATTCTTTTTTTTATTAATCTAAATTTTATTTATTTATAATTTTTTTATCCGTGTAATTTTTTTTGTCCCTCTAAATTTTTGTATTAATCTGATTTATTTAACAGCATTATTTTAATATCAGGTTGCATTCGTTTTTTATTTAGGATGATTCTAAGTCTTTTTTTTATTAAGTTGTTTATTTATGTTCATGTTATTATCAATTTGGCATTAACAGAAAAACACTGTTGTTAATTATTAATTTGTAATTACTTAAAAAAATGTTATTAATCTATTAACTTGAAAAAAAATGTTATTGATATGTCATTAACTTAGAAAAATATTATTAATTATTAATCTTTTTTTTAATGTTATTAAGCAATTTTTTTATTAATGTTATTAAACAGTTTTTATTAATGTTATTAAGCAATTTTTTTTTATTAATGTTATTAAGCAGTTTTTATTAATGTTATTAAGCAATTTTTTTTATTAAGCAGTTTTTTTTTATTAATGTTATTAAGCAGTTTTTTTTAATGTTATTAAGCAATTTTTTTTATTAAGCAGTTTTTTTTTATTAATGTTATTAAGCAGTTTTTTTTAATGTTATTAAGCAGTTTTTTTATTAAGCTGTTTTTTTTATTAATGTTATTAAGCAGTTTTTATTAATGTTATTAAGCAGTTTTTTTTAATGTTATTAAGCAGTTTTTTTTTATTAATGTTATTAAGCAGTTTTTTTTTATGTTATTAAGCAGATTTTATTAATGTTATTAAGCATTTTTTTTATTAATGTTATTGAGCAGTTTTTATTAATGTTATTAAGCAGTTTTTTTTAATGTTATTAAGCAATTTTTTTTTATTAAGCAGTTTTTTTTTTATTAATGTTATTAAGCAGTTTTTTTAATGTTATTAAGCAGTTTTTTTAATGTTATTAAGCAGTTTTTTTTATTAAGCTGTTTTTTTTATTAATGTTATTAAGCAGTTTTTATTAATGTTATTAAGCAGTTTTTTTTAATGTTATTAAGCAGTTTTTTTTATTAATGTTATTAAGCAGTTTTTTTTTATTAAGCAATTTTTTTTATTAATGTTATTAAGCAGTTTTTATTAATGTTATTAAGCAGTTTTTTTATGTTAAATGTTGTTAATATCACCTCTTATTAAGTTAATGATGTTAATTTTTTATTAAGCTTTGGAGAGATTTTTTAAAAGGGCTCGTGAAGACTCGGTCGAAACGCCAGTGTCCACTCCAGTTGACACTAATGCTGTCCAAAATGAGCCTAGCCCAAATATAATTCCTCGAAGCCGAATTAATATTGACTTGTCAAATCTTCCTTCCGATCCTATTTTACGGCCACGCATTTCAGATTATGATGTTAATTATCAAGATAAAATTAGACGATCATACTTGCAATTGGGTCCTTGCCAACCATATTCACATACATTTCCTAAAACAAATATTGGAAACAAGGTTCGTCGTTTCAACACTGATTGGTTTGCTGAATTTCCTAGTTGGTTGGAATATAGTGTGAAGGAGAACTCCGCTTTTTGTTTGGTTTGCTACTTATTTTATGATGAGTCTCCCGACAGAAATAAAAGTGATGTATTTGTTAGGGGTGGATTTAGTAATTGGAAGTACAAACGAAGGCTAAATGAGCATGCTAGTAGTATTGGTCATCACACGGCGTACATGAGGAGTCAGAATTTATTGAATCAAGATCAACATATTGAGATAATAATTCATAAGCAATCCAAGGAGTGCCGAGTTGAGTACCACCGAAGGTTAGTTGCCACAATTGATGTGGTGCGATTTTTGTTGAGACAAGGGTTATCTTTCCGTTCTCATGATGAATCAGAAAAGTCGATGAATAAAGGTAACTTTCTTGAACTCTTAGAATTTCTTGCTCGTAGGGAGGCACTTGTTAATAATGTTGTACTTAACAATGCTCCTGGAAATTTAAAATTGACATCTCCCGATATTCAAAAAGATGTTGTAAATGCAATTGCTAGTGCGGTTATTAAAGAAATATTAAATGATCTTGGGGGGGATTTATTTGCAATATTAATTGATGAAGCACGAGATGTGTCGATTAAAGAACAAATGGCTATTGTTGTGCGTTATGTGGATAAGAGGGATTTTGTGATTGAAAGATTTATGGGCATGGTCCATGTTCCGGACACTACGTCTTTGTCTTTAAAGGCCTCACTAGATCAATTTTTCAACAAACACAACTTGAGTATAAAAAATATACGGGGTCAAGGTTATGATGGGGCAAGTAATATGCAAGGGACCTATAACGGGCTAAAATCACTTATTTTGAAGGAGAACAAGTCGGCATACTATGTACACTGTTTTGCACACCAACTTCAATTGGCACTAGTAAAAGTCGCAAAAGATCTTAAGCACATTGATGAGTTCTTTTTTAGTTTGAATATGATAGTGAATATGTCTAGTGCATCAAGTAAGCGACGAGACATTTTACGAAAGAAAGAGGTTGAGCGAATTTTCAGTCAGTTAGAACTCGGCGAGACATCAAGTGGTAGAGGGTTAAATCAAGAAACTTCCATGAAACGACCCGGAGATACACGATGGAATTCACATTATGGGACTTTGATTAATTTGATGGTTATGTTTGGGTCCGTGGTGGATGTTTTGGATGAATTGGGAGATAATGGTACGGATAGAAGAGGTGAAGCAGTGGCCTTGCAAATGAAGAAGCAAACTTTTGATTTTGTATTTAACATGCATTTGATGAAGAACATACTTTCAATCACTAATATACTTTCTAAGTTATTGCAAAAAAAGGATCAAGATATTGTAAATGCAATGGACAGTGTGAGAGTTGCCAAGGGTCGTTTCCAAACAATGAGGGATGAGGGGTGGGGTAATTTATTGATGGAAGTATCTTCGTTTTGTACTAAATATGAGATTGTGGTTCCTAACATGGAAGATAACTTTTGTCTTTTAGGGAGAGTAAGGAGAGGTCCAGTGGTAACAAATTTACATCATTATAAAGTGGACATATTTTTCCAATGTGTGGATAAGCAACTAGTTGAACTTAACCATCGTTTTGATGAGGTAAATTCTGAATTGCTTATATGTATGACCGCATTTGATCCTAAATTTCAATTTGCTGCTTTTGATGTAAATTTGTTGGTTCGTCTTTTTGAGTTTTATACTGAAGATTTCACGGAGGAAGAACGTATTGAACTTCGAGATGAACTTGTGAATTTTCGATTTGATGTCAAGTCAAATAGGCACTTTGATGAAGTGGAAGGAATAAGTGGATTGGCTAAGAAGATGGTTGAGAAAGGAAAACATCTAGCAAATGGATTGGTCTACAGGCTTTTGAAATTGTCATTAATTCTTCCGATTTCCACTGCTTCAGTAGAAAGGGCCTTCTCTGCTATGAATATCATCAAGACTGATCTTCGGAACCGCATGGGGGATGCTTGGTTGAGTGATACATGCATAACATACATTGAAAATGATGTGTTTGATGTAATTTCCAATGATGTAATCGTGAATCGTTTTCAGAAAATGAAAAATCGTAGAGGAATTTTGTAGAATGTAATAACAAATATCTATTTTAAATCATTGTATTTCATCTATTGATATGTAATTTTTCATGCATTTAATAGATTATTATAAGTTTTCTCTAAAAAAAAAATCGGGGGCTACCGCCCCCGAACCCCCGTATTATTCCTTTTGTGCCCAGGTCAACTTTAATTCCTAGCTCCGCCATTGCCCTCTCGCCCTCGTAAAACTTTTGTTGATTCTCAGCCATCCACTTAGTGGTCAAGGTTAAGGTACAGACAATCAATATGAGACTGGTGAAATCTCATTAGAAATCCGAGGGGACACTTCGTAAAATATATGCCAATAAAAGGTGACGAGATAGATAAAATACCAGAGCCAGCGTATAAAGACTATATTGATAGACCTTAGATGGGGGAATCTTTGATAAGAATTCATAATCTGCGACTAAGGGTGCAGAAAACATTGAGGCTTTGCCCGCCCTCAGGTTGGCTATGAGGGATGAAGGTTCAGCCTTGAGGAAAGTGAGATTCTGAGATCAATAGGCACCCATGCTGGAAGAGAAGATGGTCCCCCTCTGTGTGTGCCTGAGACACCTATACCCTCGCCCTCGTCTGTGAGTCAGGCCGAGAGTCCCCAGGAGCTTTAGGCTCCTTCCTTTTGCGACTGTCGGCGGTCGGCTCCATTTCTGTCGGCCCCATGGCCTTTGTCTTTCTCAGAGGCTGCCGAGGCTCTTTGCCTTTCTTCTTTCCCAAGCTAGACATCAAGATGGGGGCAGTCATGTCCCAAAGTTGATCAGAAACATTTGTAGGCCGACCTGAAAAAGAGATGATACATCAGATATAAGCAGTAATAATGAGGAAACACTTGGAAATATGAAATAAAAAATAACTCACAAAATTCTGTCAGGGGGCCGACCCTCAGACCAACTTCTTTGAGGAAACGAGGGGTCATCAAGTCTTCAAATTTGGCGAGTCCACCCTCTTTCCCTTGTTCCCTCAGATAGTCAACAACATCCCTTTCATCCAAACTAAGTCCTGGGTCTGACCGTGCTTTCATTGAGGGGTTGGACCATGCCCTTGGTACCCTCGAACTGTCTTCTATGGGCTCGTCCCCAATAGAGAATTCCCAATTCCCAGAGATGAAGAAAAACCTCTTTTTCCAATCATGGGTGGAAGTTTATGCCACATGGAGAAGTTTTTTATTAGACTTCCTCGCCCCCAGATGAAAATACCCAGGCTGCTTGGATGACGAAGTGATATTATAACAGGATATGAATAAATTGGCCGAGGGCTCGTCGCTAAAAGTATTCTTCCAAAGGGAGATATAGTCGAGGATAGTCCTCCATGAGTTGGGAGGAAGTTGAGAAGGAGCAACCCCAAGGGTAGACAATATGTCGACTATAGCAGGGTGCAGAGGGAACCTAATACCTACCCTAAGCATCTGCTCATAAACAGTAATCTCTCCTTCGTCCCCCTGGAAGACCCTCTCATCTTCAGTTGGGACCCTCATACTTATATTGGACTGTATACCAAAGAGATGCCTCCATAATAAGAGGTCACGATCCTTAACTGACGATACGTAAGTCGAGGCACTAGAAGTATCAACTCAACCATCATCATCAGAACTTTTATTATCATCCTCAGCCCTCTCATCCCAGATCCCTCAGCCTCGTCACCTATCGGAGGGGCATTTGGAAAGGCTACTTGGAAAGCTAGAGGGGATAGGGCTGTTACAGGGACAATCTCTGCATGATCTGTCCCCTCAGCCCATCGGCTTGGGCTAAGAGTTGATGTCTCTCTCCTCCTAGAAGGACCAGCACCCATTAGTGATGATGCTCTCTCATTCATCTCTTCCTCGTGAGTCTGACTCTCGGCTGGATGATAGGAAGACCCAAAGGGATCAGATGGTAAAATTATGGCAAAAGGAATGGGAAAGATGGGTCGTACCCAGTTAGGGTCGGCCCCTCATCTTCGCTCGTCATCCTCCTCTATTCATCTAATCTCAGCAAAAAAATTCTCCCTCGAGGTTGGGAACTCCTCGACTAAACCATAAAGTCTCTTGAGCATTAAGGGGAAGACCCTACACTTTATGGAATTTTCTCAAAATAACTACAAACGGGTTTATAGTTTGACCAAATTGATTCTTGGATCAAACCTTAGAAGATAAAGGGTTTTTGTGGATGAACACTCAAGAATAAGGGGAACTCAGTTCGCCGGAGATGAACGCCGGGGAATATGAAAACTTAAGAAATGTAACAAAGAAGGGCTAAACCACCACTGAAAGGTGGGGGAAGGAACCCTAAAGAGCCTAAAACCTAATGATCATCCCTACAGCCACTACAGCAAGGTGGGCCTCTATGCCGAAAAATATAAAATGCCAAGAAAAATTGGGAAGAAACACAAAGCAAGAAAGCAAATGAAAAATGGAAGATAAAGATGGAGTTAGAATATAAAGGTTACATGAGGATGGAGACGAAAAGTGAGCAAAGCTTGAGACACAAAAGATGTTGTAAAAATGGCGGTTTGATATGGTAGGGAGCTAGAGAGAGAAAGCCTGCGCGCAAAGAAGAAGAGGAATAAACGATTGCTTGAAAAATTATTTAAATATATTGCTCATAAGCGGGCCCATTAACCAAGGATATGCAAAGCCCACGAGGTGAGGCATCATTAGGGCACAAATTCCCAAGTTGAGTGTGCAACCGCCACATCTGGGAAACAAAAACGACGATGGACACCTAATGATATGCAACTTGACAGATGTCACTTATCCATCTGACCACCCACTTAAGAATTCTAAGGCAACATTACCCCTCAGCCATCTCAACAAAAATTGATGGCCAAGGGCTGGGGGTGATTGATATACCAATATATACCCTCGGCCAGGCCGAGGGTGTCCCCATCTCAGATGAGGGCCCAAGGCCAGGACGATGGGTCAACTTTGCCACAGTTCCATCATAGGAAGGGTTGACCATGTTGACACCTCATCATGGACCAGACGATCCTGCAAGGGGATGACCCTTCATCATGGACCAGATGACCCTACAAGGAGCCGACCCCTCATCGTGGATCAGACGACCCTACAAGGGGCCGACCCCTCATCATGGACCAGACGACTCTATAAGGGCCGACCCCTCATCATGGGCCGGATGACCCTATGAGGGGACGACATTACGAGGCCTATATTCAGTCGGACCTGATGCCAACATCAACTTTAGCCTCGGCCGTGCATTTTATACCGAGGGTGACATCATCACAGTGCGTGATTTGGGAGACGCATGGAACAGTGCATGTGGGACTCATATAGCACGTGGACTAAACCGTTATAACAATATCATCCCCTCACGTGAGGGAATATTATGTCATCATTAGTCACTAGTGGCAAAGCCAGGTATCAGCAGGGAATTGGCTAGATCATCATTCACATGCTCCATGCATGCTTGGGGGGTATACTGCACCATCCAAGCCCTATATATATTTGTTATCTTCGACCTTATACTCATCCTCTTTTATGCACTTATATACACATATATCTTTATGGCTGCCATTGTTATCACTGTTTGAGCTCTCACCTCTTATCTGGTGGTGATGTATCTTAGCATCATAAAAAACCTTTAAAGATTATGTAAAGAATACACGGTATATTGGAGGGTTAATTGTCGAAGAATACGTAACTATGGAATCATCATTATACGCTAGGCAATATATGCCAGAATAAGAGGTGAGGAGGTTCAATCCTTGTTGAGGAGGAGTGATCGAAAATCCTGACAAGTTTGAGGATGAATTACCGTTTGGGAACCCTAAAGAGGTGAAACTCATAAATATAAAATATGAGTAAGCAACTCGGTATGTCTATGAATCGCAAGATGAAGTCGAAGACTGGAGAGAGTGTGTATCTACTGAATTCTTCTTCTTTGATTATATGTATTTTATATTTTATGATTTAAACTCTATAATTTACTCGTAGGAAGTATGAGTACGAAATTGCCCAAAATCAAAGGAGAAATTGCATGACAACTAATTTTAGGGCATGGGTATCAAAATAGGTAAATTTCACATCTTATGTGTGCAGTTATTTATTCGTGTGTGACTAAAACATGATCTAAAACAAATTCATTAATAAATGCAGCTTCTAAAAATAGGTGATGTCTCTTCCAGGCTTGCACGCCTAGCAAAAGGCCCCAGTTTTCGTGCGAAAGAGTTTAAGAAATTCTGCACTAATAGTTTTGATTTCATTTCATATCCATATGAGGAAAAGTTTTTGATGCAAAATAGTGGAATATCAATTTCAGCCTTAACCACCTATATCGCTAGCAAACGAGATAAAAATCCAAAGAATACGGTGCTAACCTATTATGGGATAATCCAACAAATCCTAAAACTTGATTACTTAAATTTCACAAAAATCGTATTCTTTTATGACTAGGTAAAGGTGGAGGACACTACGAATACTTGCAAAGTTTATCTTGACCCAACTCATTTTCCACATGTTCCTGTACATATAGATCTGTTGGATAATTATTGGTTGTTGGCTTGTTGTTGGATAGTATGTTAGAAGGAGTACGTGATAATTATTTGTTATTGGCTTGTTGCTGGATAGTATGTTATAAGGAGTACGAGATAATTACTGGTTGTTAGCATGTTGTTGGATAATATTTTTTTCAGGAAAAATGAGGAACGTTGAATTATTTACTTATCAAAAGAAAAAAAGCACTTCTAAATATAATGTAGTTATAAGAAATTATGATCATACTCTTTAATAAACTACCACCTGTGTTAAAATAATCGAGAGGAACCCCAAAGCGTAAGGAGTAAAACGCACATGAACTCCCAAGGAATAACCCATAGTAAAACAAAAGATACATTAAATGTTTAGCATGAACAATAACATTAAAGAATTCTTCTTTTCTTGTAGTTAGCCTTGAAGCCAACTTTCCTAGACTTTTTAGTTCTTTCAGTGAGATCCAATTATATCACCAACTCCATCAGCTTCTTAGTTCTTTTAGTGAGATCCAAACACCCAATGCTGGAAGAGAACAAGAAAATGAGGGAGTTGGTGCCAGAATTGGATCTCACTGAAAGAACTAAGAATCTTAAGCAAGCTTGCTTTAAGACTAACTACAAGAAAAGAAGAATTCTTACCAGTTATTGTTCATGCTCAACATATATAAATCTTTTTGTATTTCTATGGGTTATGTTATGGGAGTTCATATGCGTTTTACTTCTTGCACTTTGAGGTTCCTCTCAATTATTAAAACACAGGTGGTAGTTTATTAAGGAGTATGATCACAATTTCTTACAACTACATTAGATTTAGAAGTTTTTTTTCTTTTGATAAGTAAATAATTCAATAAATACCTCCAAATGGAACGACCACGTGACCACGGGACCCACGATTTGAGAGCAAAGCCAAAATTTCAAAATATTTACATTTAGGCCTCAAAACATATCCTTTGAAGGCAGAACCACCCCCCAAACGGCCCCGTGAGCGGTGTCAACACCTCCCACTGGGCCAACTATCTCGTAGAAATCGATTGCATGGCCAAGGGACCCACGGTTTGAGAGCACAACCCAAAGTTCAGAATATCCTCATGCTCTCAAACCAGGGTCCCATGACAGCGTGCACTTTTATAATTTATTGTTTAGCATTATGGCCGTGAGGGGTTTAGATTACAGAGGTTTTAAAATGTACAAAAAATAGATAAAATGCTGCCTTAATGTCTTTTTAATGTATTTAAAAATGTTCAAGGACATACTCCTTGACCAACCTTATTTTTTATTATCAAGCATAAATGGGGTCACGGCATAGGTCCGTGACCATTTTGAGTACACCAGGGTATGGGTCACGGTCTAGGTCCGTAACCAATATAATAACATGAAAGTATGGGCCACGGTCCAGGATTGTGATAATGTATGTGACCATTTTCATATGCCGAAGTGTTGGTCACAACTTTGAGCCGTGACCTGCTGCGTGAACATTCGTGTAAATTGAAGGGTGGGTAACGGCCCAAGGTCATGACCAGGTGTGAGATGGTGACATGGCTGGTGTCCGTGACTATATTCCATGACCCCTAAGGTCCATGACCAATGCTGTGGTCAGGGATATGGGTCGTGACCACTGAATTTGGTCACGAACCAAATCCTCGACTCACAACCTATGGTCATGGATAAAATTCGTGACTAATCGTCCAGTTTGGTGCAGTGATTTGAGTTTCTGATGGTAGGTTGAAGGGACTGCTCTCATGGCATGTAACCACCCTCTACTTAGTATATCATGGAAGGTGAGTCTATATCTACCACTAAAACTCAGTTAGTTTGCATATATTTCCTGTCCTAACAGGTAGGACTTCCTTCTCTAATGGAATGGTCATCTTTTTAGCGAAGCTGATTAGTGGAACAATTGCTTCCTTCAAATTCATCATCTTTAGTTTGAGCTTGTGAAAAAGCTTAATGCACATTACTTTTGAAGAACTTTTTTGATCCACTAGTATCTTGTTCACATCCCAATTTACAATTCTAAGAGTGAATATTAGTGTATCGTAGTGTTGGGTTCTTACCCCGAACAAATTATCCTCAGTAAATAATATGTGTTTGTTGTAATCCACATCTTTCGATCGCCTGCATTTGCTAGGTTGGCTTTTAGCAAAATTTATCTGGAAGGCCTCCATCGTTGTCGTGATGTATTGAGTTCCATCCAAGTTGCATTGCCCTGGAACTACTTAAGGTCAGATACCCTGTGTATAACGATAAACTCGTGTCTTACTTTATCGTTCAACAAGTTATCTGGTTTTTATCACCGTTGGTGACGACCTAATTAGTTTTCTTCTCTATGTACTTATTCAGATGCCCTGCCTTGGCTACCTCCTTCAGATGAGATTTCAAGGCTTTATAATTTTCTATCTTGTGTTTATTTTCTTCGTGAAAGGCACACCTGAGTGTCTTGTTCTTCTTGGTTGTATCTCTTCCCATATTCTTTGGCCACTTAAGAAACTACTGGTCCTTGATCTTCCTCAGAATTTTACAAATTGGTTTCTTGAAAATTGTAAATATGGCTTGGAATGCTTTGGATGAATCTGCTCTGCCCTATTCTTGGCTCTTTTATTTTGTTTATTGTTCCCTTTTTTAGGGGTGTTCTTTTTATCATTGCCTTTGTTCGCTTTAGAGCGACCATTTTTTGCTTAGCTGGTGATTCGTATCGAATATTGCATATTTCCGCCCGTTATCTTTATGCATTCTAGCACTTTTACGGTCCTAAATGCCTATAATCATGATCATTAACCAGACAACCTTGGGTTTGGATATATACATGCTTTGTAGGGGTTATTTGTGCTTTTGTAGGTATTGGAACGCTAAAAGTGAGGTTCGGTTGCATTTCGGAGAAGTTCCGTCATCGAATGCTACTTCAAGGACAATTTTGTCTTTTTAAACTCACTATTTTTTATGGAATGAAGTTACCAACATGTAGATCATCAAATTATCTTTCCGTGGCCACTGACCGTGCGTCATTCTGACTCCGTATGTGGAAGTTATGCCCATTTTCGGAAGGTTTCGGTATTTTCTTCTACTTCAAGGGCATTTTGGTAATTTCATACTGCATAATTTGGAGAGTTTCAAAATAGAATCATGTAGAGAATTGAATTAGCTTCGCATCGGTTCCGACCACGCCTCATTTCGATTCCGTATGAGGGAGTTATGGCCATTTCCGTGCAACGCATCAAAATTGGTTTGGAGTGGAAAAGGGGGCTGCCTCAAGCCCAAGGCAAATTACAAAAGTGCGGTCGATCGGTCCCAAAATAGAGGTCGACCGGTCCCATCAGATATGGACGAAATTGACTTATTTTGGATTTTTTGGCTTGGTTTTGTTTGGGGTTTATTTTGGGGTATAAATAGAGTGTTAGGGGCATTTCTTTGGATATATATTTCATTTTAGATAGGATATTTTAGGGTTTTGTTTTGGGAGCTTTGGCCCTTCTCTTCTTCTTTGGGTTTATACCCATTTGTATGTAAGTTACTATTCATTCATCCTCTTCCTTTAATTAATGCTTTATTTCTTTGTTTAAGCTTTGATCTCTAGATTTATTGCTTTGATTTATTAGTTGTTGGTAGTTTAATTCTTGTTTTCTTTGATAATTAGTTATTTTACTTAGTTTAATCATGTGTAGTGAGTAGTTTTACGGGTTTGGGTCGTGTGTCCGCCATTGATGGGCGTTGAGCTCTGAAAATCAGGTTTTGTGTAAATTTCATTTAATTGAAACCTCGCGTATTAAAGTCGAATTATTATGCGTTTAACTTTCTTTGTCATGCAACGTTAGTATTTATAGCGGTAATCCGAATTTAAGATGCGTGTGACCATTTTCTGTTAAATGTTTAATCTCGCAACTTTGGGTTAAACTCCTTATTGTGTGATGTTTATACTTAATTGAAAATGCTCGATTAAATGTTTTCGAACCGAAATTCTAATTATTAGTTGTTTCGCCCATGGTGGTGACACGATCCCGACTCTTGTTTTATTAATTCTAGTTTTCTTAATTTTTCCCTTTTCTTTATTTCCAACCTATCACCTTTTATACTTTTATTTTAGGAGTATTAAATCCTATAAATTCTAGCAACTCGTCTCTGTGGATTTTCGATACCCGGACTTGGCCTCTATACTCCCTTTTTGAGTGTAGTCATAAGTTTAGGTTTTTGTATTGAGGAGGTGAAACGAAAACAACGATTAGCGCCTTGACACGCGCTACTTTTCACGCTTAATCAAAATGGCGCCGTTGCCGGGGACTAGTTTGTTTTAGACTTTATTTGATTTAGTATTACATAGTATTTTCTTTCTATTTGTATTATTTGCTAATATTTTGCAGGACTTCCACATTTGAGCACTTAGAAACGCTCGAATCTTTCCCACGCACACTTACTTTGTGGAATCCGCCACTTCGAGCCATTTTTGGGGTAAGCATGTCTTATTCCAATTCTTTCGGTAATCCTTGTTATAATTCTCAAAATTCTCGCAAACCTATGACTTTCGGTGAATACTTAGAATCCCAAAAATTTGCAAATTCAAATATTACTTTGGGAGAGTATAACGAAAGTCAAAACATAGGTTATTGGAATTTTGATGATGATGATAATGATTTTGGGCCTTTACCTCCTTATAATAGGAATTTTGAAACGAATTGCAATATTTTTCAAAATTCCTATAATAATGAGTTTTCGTTTAAGTCCGATGGCACTTTTCAAAGTTCCCATTCCAATGCATCCGCACCTCGACCTATGACATTCGGTGAGGGTTTGCGTATGTATGAAAATGAGAAAATTGAAAATCGTTATCGGGAAGAAAATCTTTCGTGGGAACATGAGTTGGATTTATTATTTGAGTCCGACGACGATTTTGCTTCCGAGACTTTCGAAGTCGAGGAATGTTTTGAACCAAATGAGGTACTTGTGCCTACTTTGGAACAAGCCATTCTAGACTTTTCCCATTGCATAATAGATATTGAAAGTGAGGATGAAAATGACGTAATATCCATTTGCAATGAAATGATTTCTTTTTTGTCCCCCAAAGAAGAACATTTCATTGAAAATGATATTATTTCCTTTGAAACTCAAACTTCATGCGATGATGATTCATCTCATGAGTTTGAATTTCGTTCATCCCCATTTTCATTCTCTATTATCCCACCGGAACAAGTACCCGATGATTCGGTTTCAAACTTTAATGTTTTAAATCCTATCGCCGATGAGGAGTACTTGCTCGAGTCGCCCCCCACGATCGCATCTTTGCCTTTGTGTGTGCCACCTCCTATTCCAACTTCAAAATCTTTGGGAGGATTTTTGGCTTTTCTCGGTCCCCACTTGGTTTTGTCACCCGTTCAATCCAAACCCCCCATCGTCCCACCAAAACTTTTAATTGGCAATGGTTCATTTCTTTCGCCTTACACATGCCTTCCGTTGTTAAAACGGAATCCATATTTTTCGGAGGGCATGCTTGTATGTGAGGGTACACCAGTTATCCTCCAAAGTCAAATCGTTTTTATGGTGGACCCTCACCTATTTAGACTTCTAGTGTATAGTTAGTGTGAAGCCTAAATAGTAGGTTGTATATAGTTAGCTTTCTTTCGTTATTTTTTCTTTTCTTTTTAATTTAGTCTAGTGTAATTAGTTAACTTTTCGTTATTTGTTTTTGCTATGCTCGGTACTAACTTATTTTGTAGATTCTTTGGACTTGTTCTTATGAAGATCACTCCATTTTTGGGTAATATCGCTCTTTTCCTCTCTTTGACTTGGTTCTTAATTTACATTGAGGACAATGTCAAGTTTTAAGTTAGGGGGTGTGGGATATTCTATCCATTTCTTTATTTAGTCCATGTTTTTGCTCACATGTTAGTTACTTAGTATGCTTTTCTTAGAAAAATTAAAATTTTCAAAAAGATTTTCTTTCTTTTTTCTCCTTTTTGGCGCATTTTGCCTTTGTTTTCGATGATAAATTTCAATAATTGCCCGATCCAATAGACATCCCATGATGCATGTTCTCGATTTTAGAAGTTATTAGACTTTAGTCTCGATTATTGATATTATGAATAACTTCATGAATTAAACTTTAATCCCGTGAGCACATGCACTTTCCTTGCTTTATTGATTTGGTTTAAGATTTTTATAACTCGATAATCTTTTGTTGCATTGTATATACTTACACCGAGTAAGCTTTGTACCTTTCGTCGTTTGTGAGTGTTATACACTATTCTTTCCTCTTTGAAAACGTTGAGTTCGTCGGTAATCTCACTATTCTTTCATTTGACCGTTCATTAATTGAGTTCATACTTGAAATGTGTTACTTGAGCATGATTTTCATATATTGTTTTGATTCGAGAATTGCGTAAACTTTAGGAAATGGTCATAGTCCATCTTTGTTATATCACCCATATTGACCTTGCCCTCACCCTTATATGTTTACCCTCGTTAACCCCTTTGAGCCTAAATATAGCCTTTCGTTTCATAACCCAAAATCCCATAACCAACTCCAAATTGGAGTTTGAACCCATACATACACTTTCCATACCTTTGTTTGGAATGTTACTTGGGATTGAATGTTGTTGTTATGATTTCGATTGCAATTTGGGCATATGAGAGTTTGAAAAGTAAATAAAAGAGAAGTGAAGAAAAAGAGTGAAAAAGAGAAAGCAAAAATCAAAAGAAAACAAAAGAGAAACATAAGAAGAAGAAGAAGAAGAAGAAGAAGAAAGAAAAGAAAAGAAAAAGAAAGTTGTAAATGTTGTATAGTGTTTAATAATCTTTGATTACTCTCCCCGATGATATATCTAATGCCTTTTTGGAACTTGTTTTCCAATTTTGATATTGCCCGCATTTTCCCATTATCCCGAGTTTTCATCTCGAACATTTCGAATCCGTACATACATTCCCTCGTTTCGTACTCTAAGCCTAGCCTACATTATAACCCTATACAAGTCCTATGTGATCTTAGGTTGATGTAATTTAAAAGTCATAATAGTTGTGATAATCTGTGAAAATGCATTTCGCCTCTTTTAGTGTGCGGTATCCTTTCATTGAGATTACATTTTTCAGTTTATATATAGCGTTCTTCTTTTGTGACATGTGCGCGGCCTAGTTTCCATTTACAATTACTCTTTAGCCCGCATGTTCCATGTGTTACCTCCCTGTTTTGAGTGAATTCGCTTGATGAGCGTAATGCCCGTGAGGATTGAATATATGCTTGCTTTAATGTTTATCCGGTTTATATAAGTTTTTGCCAAATCACACTTTGTATGTGCTCGCTCCCCTCCCACATTTTAAGGTTTCAATTCTATGAGGTGCATTCTATAATGTTAATGATTCGGACTTTTGTGTGAATTCATTCACTTTGCTAATAATGAATATGAAATCTTTTTCGCTTTTTTTGGGCTTGTAGCATGTTGGTTTGGGCATATTTTGAGGAAACCATATGATGTTTGTGGGTACCATCCCTGAAAAGCCTCACAAGACGACACTTGTCCACTAGGGTAACCTAGGGGTTTAACGGATTATTGCATATGCTAAATGCAATCGTGTTCTCTACGAATGTGGCAATTATATTTCGATGCATATATACGTTTTGTAATTCCTTCTGTGGACTGGTTTTATTTGTTTCATCACTAGGGACTAGCAATGTTTAAGTTAGGGGGTGTGATTCGTATCGAATATTGCATATTTTCGCCCGTTATCTTTATGCATTCTAGCACTTTTACGGTCCTAAATGCCTATAATTATGATCATTAACCAGACAACCTTGGATTTGGATATATACATGCTTTGCAGGAGTTATTTGTGCTTTTGTAGGTATTGGAACGCTAAAAGTGAGGTTCGGTTGCATTTCGGAGAAGTTTCGTCATCGAATGCTACTTCAAGGGCAATTTGGTCTTTTTAAACTCACTATTTTTTATGGAATGAATTACCAACATGTAGATCATCAAATTATCTTTCCGTGGTCACTGACCGTGCGTCATTCTGACTCCGTATGTGGAAGTTATGCCCATTTTCGAAAGGTTTCGGTATTTTCTTCTACTTCAAGGGCATTTTGGTAATTTCATACTGCATAATTTGGAGAGTTTCAAAATAGAATCATGTATAGAATTGAATTAGTTTAGCATCGGTTCCGACCACGCCTCATTTCGATTCCGTATGAGGGAGTTATGGCCATTTCCGTGCAACGCATCAAAATTGGTTTGGAGTGGAAAAGGGGGCTGCCTCAAGCCCAAGGCAAATTACAAAAGTGCGGTCGACCGGTCCCAAAATAGAGGTCGACCGGTCCCATCAGATATGGACGAAATTGACTTATTTTGGGTTTTTTGGCTTGGTTTTGTTTGGGGTTTATTTTGGGGTATAAATAGAGTGTTAGGGGCATTTCTTTGGATATATATTTCATTTTAGATAGGATATTTTAGGGTTTTGTTTTGGGAGCTTTGGCCCTTCTCTTCTTCTTTGGGTTTATACCCATTTGTATGTAAGTTACTATTCATTCATCCTCTTCCTTTAATTAATGCTTTATTTCTTTGTTTAAGCTTTGTTCTCTTGATTTATTGCTTTGATTTATTAGTTGTTGGTAGTTTAATTCTTGTTTTCTTTGATAATTAGTTATTTTACTTAGTTTAATCATGTTTAGTGAGTAGTTTTACGGGTTTGGGTCGTGTGTCCGCCATTGATGGGCGTTGAGCTCCGAAAATCAGGTTTTGTGTAAATTGCATTTAATTGAAACCTCGCGTATTAAAGTTGAATTATTATGCGTTTAACTTTCTTTGTCATGCAACGTTAGTATTTATAGCGGTAATCCGAATTTAAGATGCGTGTGACCATTTTCTGTTAAATGTTTAATCTCGCAACTTTGGGTTAAACTCCTTATTGTGTGATGTTTATACTTAATTGAAAATGCTCGATTAAATGTTTTCGAACCGAAATTCTAATTATTAGTTGTTTCGCCCATGGTGGTGACACGATCCCGACTCTTGTTTTATTAATTCTAGTTTAGACTTAACTTCTTAATTTTTCCCTTTTCTTTATTTCCAACCTATCACCTTTTACACTTTTATTTTAGGAGTATTAAATCCTATAAATTCTAGCAACTCGTCTCTGTGGATTTTCGATACCCGGACTTGGCCTCTATACTCCCTTTTTGAGTGTAGTCACAAGTTTAGGTTTTTGTATTGAGGAGGTGAAACGAAAACAACGATTAGCGCCTTGACACGTGCTACTTTTCACGCTTAATCAGCTGGTGTTGACCACATTTTCTACTTTATTGTACTTCTTAATACGTGACATAAGGTCGTTAATGGTGTTTGCTTCCTTCTTAGTAAGGGACTGGTGCAGCGTAAAGATAGTGAACAAGCCAATTTTTAGGGATGCTACAAGTACCGACTTCAAGCAATCTTCCATTTCATTTAAAAATTTCTAGTAGCGCTTAGCATTCTTCCTCATTTTGATTATAGAATCCATCCTCTTTGGATGTGAGCTGCTGGTTATAAAGCGAGTTGTGAAGGCTTGAGTGAGGGACTTGAAGCTCTTAACTGACCCGTGGAGCAGCCTCTCAAACCATTTTTGAGTGACATCTCCTCAGATGGATGGGTATATGCGATATATAAGAGCGTCGTTATGATTCCACAGAGTCATTGCTTGTCTATATTGGTGAACATGATCTGTGGGGTCTGCCTTTCCATTGTATATTTTGAATCTAGGGGCTATGAATTTCTTTGGGGGTTCTTCCTCCTCAACTGTCATTGAGAAAAGGGACTTTATATCTGTGATGAGGGCCCTTCTTGCCAGATCTTTTGTGGATCTGGCTCCTAGGTGTGTTGGGTATTGGTCTATGTCCTTCTGAACTAAACTCCTTATATCGTTCTTATAACACTCTCCATCCTGATTTTGTTTCATCGGGTGACTTCCTCTGAACGGGTCTGGTTATGTCCAGTACTCCTTCCTTGGCTACGAGTTTTGCTCGCCTGGGAGCTAGGGAGTCCAACCACGGCATTTTTGGTTCTCCCGAAAAAGCACTTTCTCCATCTTCTCCAATTGTCATTAAATGCATCCATTCTCTTCCAATTGGAGGCGAGTTACCTCATCTTACTGTTGGAGTCCTACTTCATAAGCGTCGACTAGCCGCAAGATCTATGTTGATTTAGGTTGATCATTGTTTTGCTCAAAGAGCTGCTCCTCCGAGCGAAATCTAGGATTCCTATCTTGAGAAACCTCATATCTGATCCTAAGTGGGGCTAGGTCAGCTCCCACATCACTAGCTTGGGGTGCACTATTTGGGTGATGAGACATTATGTTTACTCTTTTTCTCTGGATTGCTTTTGAGAAAAGAAAATAGATTCCCACAGACGGTGCCAATTGTGATTACAAGAAATCACAATTATATAAATTTAGAAAACAAAGGTATAAAAAGAGTAAAGAAAAATGGTCACAAATAAGATTTGACGTTGTTCGACAACTTCCTACATCCACGGAGGGGGTTTTCAGTTCTTTATTAATTTTTCAGAAGTTCAAAATTATATGCCCCTTGCCTCGGGGTGAGGGTTATATTTATAACACTAAAAAAGTAGTTCGGTAGAACCTAGCTTCGTATCGGCTTGTTGGTGGTACCTCTTTATCTCGTCCGAGATTGTAGGTAACCAGTTAAATGCGGCACTGATTTTGACCGGGGCAGCGTGTTGGGCATGCTCGAGTCTCCATAAATTGGGCCTTTATGGTTTGGGCCTCACATACTCAAATACTATGATTTGTTAAATTTATTGGTAGTGTAATCAAATAATTAGATTTATTTAATTTATTACTATATTATGAAATAATGCACTGTATATGCTTTCATTTTTTAGAGCCGGGATGGCTTTGGGGTCCCCGCGAGTCTTCAAAATGGGTCGTGGATGTGTGTGTGTGTGTGTAAATTGGGGTAGAGTTTGGGCCGGGATTGTGAGGTCGGGGTTGGGGAGCCCTAAACCCGACCCATTGCCATCCTTAGTGATGAATGATATTAAGAATGAAAATGAGGCATGGACTATGAGAGAGGACATGACCAAATAAGTTTGCCCTTGTGAGATCCTTTGACTTATTTTTATATAATAGTTAAGAGATATAATGTCGGCTCCTTATAACGCATGGCCACAGGCCTTGCAATCGTGATCAGGCTTAGGAAGAGTAATTTTAATTAATGTTGAAATTGAGCAACTCTAAGCCTAGCTCCACTACACCAAAACAACCGATTTGTTACGGTAATTAACCGTGACAATAAAGACTTGTCCCAGGGGAGAGAATAAGCCTTGTCACCGTCCTTGGCCATGACAAGTCCTTGCTTTCACAGTCTTTTTTAGCCTGGATATTTGGTTGAACTGAAGGTTAGCATAAACCTTGTCATGGTCCATGATCATGACAACAAAAGAATTATCACGGTCTTATCACGGTGAAGGACCGTGATAATAACCTTGACATTATCACGGTCTTGTCACTGTCCTTGATTGTGACAATCCTAAAAAAATTGTCAAAGACTTATCACGGTCCGTGACAGTGATAAAACTAGAATAAAAAAATGTTGTGTAGCAATTACTACCCACCAGAAAACTTGCTTCAAATTACCAAAAAATCCATGCTTTGGGTCCTTTAAGACAGCCACATCCACAACATTGAAATGAGAAATTAAATTAATCAAACAAAATGAGAAATTAAACTAATCAAACCAAATACCATAATTCAACCAAATTAAATTACACCAAAATATAAGTTTAATTACAATGTATCACATAAGTTATAAGTTCATTTCATATAAAACCTCAAAATGGATCCAAAAGAAAAGTCGGTCAAATGACATATGACACCACCATGCTGCCGATATATACAAAATATCCTTGCTCGTTCAGCCACAAAACCTCATGCTCTTCCCCCGATAATACTTGAATCACTCTGATCCGGGACTCGTAAGCCTGTAGTGGGTGACCATGCACCAAGGTACCTACAGTGGCATGGACATCCTCCTCTCCTTTACAATCCGTGCTCCTCTACGTGTGTCACGAATATTATGTCCTGTTGTAATTTTTCCCCTCTCCTACTTGACGTTTGTGTGGGGGATTGTTCGAAATCAAGGGGACAATTTATTTTTCCATGAAAAACTCACACCCGATAATCTTCTTGCATACCCCATTTAAGAAAACATAATTCAATTGTTTTCCTCTGAAATAGTTTACCATTTCTATAATGTGCACAAGGATGCGGGAACTCTTTACTATTGAGACACATCTTTGTAAATTTTAAAAAAATCATTAGCACCTCTGGGATACACCTCCCGATCCATTTGTCTCACCCATCCACTCTGTATATAAAAGATACCCATAATAGCTTGCAAGAACCATTACCTACCAAGTATAAACAAATGGGGTAGTTAAATCATTAGTTAAATCAGACTTAAACACACACCAAAATGAACTAATTAACAATAATCCGACAACAACTGAACAATAAGTATGATTTAATAATAATAAAAAAGCTAAGTGCTAACAAGTATGTATTAATAATAATGTGTTTCGTTCGGTCCATTACACTATCATGTTGAAACCCTAAGCTGCATACACATACCCAATTAGTTTTGATTATACTTTATAACCTAATCGAAATAAACTTTCAAAACATAGGTTCATTTGAAGAACGAAAAAAAATCCAAGAACGTTCATTGTGTTCTTTGCAGTTTTCACCAAAAATTTCAAACTCCTTCACATTTGAAATAAAACCTAAAGTGATATGTTTTAAACAAAATGATTACATTTACAATACTCAAACGCAATATAATGAATTCCAAATAGATATTAAAGTCAAATATTCAAGTTGCACAAATTGTTTCCCACCAATATGAAGACCATACATATGTATATTTCTAATTTACAACAAACAAACACATTATAGTGAATCCCAAACAAGTATCAAGGTCAAATATTAATATTCTAATGAATAATGGTTTGAATGTTCAACCCTAATTTTTATACAAATTATTTTCAAAGAATATGAAGACTATATATGTATATACAATTAGATTGCAATCCATATTGAAGAAATACACATACATACATGTATACATACCTTATGAAATGAAGAAAATAGAGGTTTTTGACCTAGTAGAGAGAGAGAGAGAGAGAGAGAGAGAGAGAGAGAGAGGTTAAAGAGAGAGAAGAAGGAAAATAGAAAAAAAAAAGGATGAGAAAGGGTTTAATATTGAGTTTTAGTGCAGTCAGAATCGTCACGGGCTTGTCACAATCCTTGACCATGACAAGAATCTTTGTCATGACCTTGTCATGAACTTGGACCGTGACAACGCCTTTCCGAGAAAATTAGGCATTTAAGGCTTTGGTGTAATGCACATTTAGCGCGAATAAAGTTCTGAAAATACAATAACATGAATCTAATTTAACACAAAGTTAGTGGGTTAGGGGTTATCGTTTCTTACGTAGACCTAAACATGACATTACAACAAGAATAATAAATGGCGTGGTTTTCGTGTCATAGACAAATATCTAAAAATGTTATGAATAAACTCATTTAACTGATATTTAATATATAATGCATTAGATATTTATTATCTTGATTATATACTATGTAAAATTCTTATAAACATAAATGGTTTTATATATAATGTTTATAGTATTTAATATTATTGAATTTTTAATTTATGGTGGACTTAGAGGTGGTATAAGTGGTTAGTAGAGATGGCAATACTAGTCTTGGGTGTTGATTAAAGGTTATTCATGTGAACCCAAACACGACACGATTAATAAACATTTTAGGTAATTTGAAATTATTAGTTAAATATTTTGAGTTAGATTTGAATACTACTTAACATGATTTGAATATGACACACCACACATAAACTGCATTCTGTATCTCGAGTACCCATTTTGTCTACTTAAACCAAATTTAGACGATCAGTAAAATCTAATTTTGGAGTCATTTTACATAATACAATAAATTTGAAGGTTGAACGAAAATTGTACTTAAATGGATATTATTTCCCCGACATTTTCTTTTTAAAGGGGGCAACAAATTAGTGGTCGCTCCAACTTTTTCTTAATTTTTTTACTCTTGTTGACTATTTTTTTGCTATTTTTTTTGGATGTCGTTTCAACTATTTCCTCATTTTTTAATTGTTCTCCACGATTTTTTCTTCTTTTTTGACTTTTGTCCGTAGAAAATGTGTTGTTACTCCATTTTTTGGTATTTTTTTTCTTTTTACTAGTGTGACGAGGCACGTCTTTCCCTTCGAGGAGAAAACTATCCATACATCTTGGTTTCCTCTTCTTACAAAATGGATTTAACTAGTTTTGATCATGTGCAATTATCAAGTGCTTCGAGATGGACTCATTGTGATAACATTGCAACAACTTTTATGAGACACTCTTATATTTCAAACATGTATTGATTGTTTAAAAGTCAAATGAGATCCGCAAAATATCTAACAATATATGTTTGGGGCAAAAGATTGTCAAAAAAGTATTACAACACTAGTATAAAATTGTTTCATAACTATATGACATGTAAATTTGGTGGCTCAAATATGATTGACACTCATTTATTTGTCCGAATTTGACCCATGGTTAAAAAGGGATCCATTAGTTAATTGGAAGGATGATAGTGGTTGTTTTGATCATTTTTGGCCAATTTTCGTTAGCATTACTCATAGTGATAAATCTTGGATTTTACTTTACAGGGTGAAATACGCTACTATTTTTTCAATCAATATATATATATATATATATAAAGGTGCAAATTACTCACTGTGTGGGTGAATATAAGATTACTAAAAAGCAAGTTTCCAAAATTAATTCAATTTTCATCAAAATTAATTTTAATTATGGGATTAATTAGGGGAGTTTTCCATTTCAGTTATCGGCCAATATTTTTTTTGGCTCTAGTCACTAACATATTTTTGTGACACTAAAGCCATCACCACTAAATGTATACCTTACAAGTTAGTGTACACAAAAACTTAAAACATGTATGTTACAAAAAATCGTATATACATTATAAATTCCATGCACAAATTAAAATATTTAGCAATAAAAAATTGATACATAGTTCATTAATTTTATTGTATACATTAGAAAAATTGGGTATACATTAATGGGAAGGGTTCCTAGTGCCCAAAAAACATGTTAGTGGATTAGAGCAGTAAAAAATTAAAGATAAGGGACTTAAATTAAATAACCGATTAATTTGTAGGTCCAGTTGTACGAATGTGTGATTTCCAATGTTACCATGATCAAATTATTGAGATCATATGCAAAATAATAAAACACTATATAGGTTGGTCAATCAAATAAAATACGATATTTAACACGAGAATATGAATTGATAATTGGGCGGCCTAGTTTGATATTTTCGCTATAATCAAAAGGAATTACAACTTAGAGTACCTCGTGTTCCACTTACTTATAGATGATATATGTTTGATCTTTGATGACTATTGTTCCCTTATAGGTTATACTAGTAAGGATAAATACATTATCACCCTCAACTTCTTATGAGGTAAACTCTCTCTTCACAAGACCACCTCTTCGATGTCAAGCCAACTACAATTAGAGATGTTATTTATGGTGATACCATAGATCTCTGTATAATTATTTAATTTCAACATATAACCCCAGAGTCTCGATTCACTAAGGCCATCCACAATGGGATGATAATATTGATCAAACTACATTTTTCTCCAACGTGTAAGGAAAATGTACTTGACGATATAAGAAAATGTAGAGAGGATGTAAATTTACATTATCCTTACACACTGTGTAAACCAGACCCACACTTTTTCACAGGAAAGTATTTATATCCCAACGTTAATGATTAAGTTGGGTGCTAAAAACTTTCCATCCCAAACTTTCTTTAGTAAAAGAAATTGTATTATTCATCCCACTAAAAATGGATTTAGACAGTGGGTCCCATATTCCACTTATATTTGCACAGAAAACTCTTTCTATCCTAACTCAGTTTTTACGCATTCCCACCATGGAATCCACCTTGGATCCAGCAATTTAAATGTGTACATTTGGAGTCCGTTTGGTTATGCATTCGAAAAACTCGATTTAAAAACTGTTTTTAAACACAATTTTTAAATTCAATTTTTTGTGTTTATAAATAATGGTTTACATTTGGTACCTTGTTTTAAAAATCAGTTTTCTCAAAAATTAAAAGCCAATACACACAAAATTTGTAAACATGTATATACATACATACATATATATATATATATATATATATATATATATATATATATATATGTGTGTGTGTGTGTATGTGTGTGTGTGTGTGTGTGTGTGTGTGTGTGTGTGTACATATAATATATATAAACACACACATAAATAAAACTTTCGTTCATACATCTATGTATATATATAAAACTGTAGCCTCAAAGAGTCTGAGCCTGCCACGTGGCAACTGACTTAAATATCAATTAGTCCAGAATAGTTTTTACCTTCCTCGTTGGAAAAGAATTTAGTATTATTTATGTTATGCATTTCCCCTTCTCCCTCCCACAATCGCCTACTAATAAAATTTAAAGGTTTCCTACACATGTCAGATAAGAAAACCAAAGGATTACAACATCTTACAACTCTTCGTTTTCTCCTTCCCATAAAAAACATTCAATTTGATTCATCCAAGAGTTGTCGCTCCCATATTGATTTCCACCCCTTCTATCTCAGCAACCATCATCACCACGAAATATGTTATTCGAGTGGATGTAATGGTGGTCCTCAAATTCTTTTATGTGATTAAGTGGTTATCGTTGTCAATGCTAAGCATATGAACGAAACATTGACTAGATATAGATCCTCAATTTTTATGTTGTTTTGTTTTGATATACAAACCCTATTTTCTCTATGTCGATTTTCTTATCTCTCTTTACATGTATCCCAGTTCGATTTTAATGGTAGTTGTATAGTACTAATCAGTTTGTTGCTAGCTTTCGTGAAGGACATGACAAGAAGAGTCTGGACGGTGAACTAATCAAAATAGACCAAGTTTATGTGTGATATAATTATGTTTATTTCCAGATTTGTTACTTGAGAGGAAAAGAAATTATGGTATTTCGGGAAGAAGGTGATGGGGATGAGAAGGGGAGGCATTTTTGTCCATGAAATATGCGGGGGGGGGGGGGGGGGGGAGGGGGGGGGTCTAAATATGAATTAAGAGTCAAGGTTAATGATTTTATAAGCTGGTGTAACACCTCGTAATTTATGGGTAATTATTTTAATTAACTAATTCGGTAATTAGTGATCCTTAATTAATGGTAATTAATTAATGGGAATATTTAAAAGTGGTTACATTTAAAATAAGTTAACGAGTGATGATTTATTTTAGAATTATAATCCGGACAACAGTTTTTAGTGCGCGGTTGAGTCCGGTAGAGGGAAATTAGTCCAAAAGAAGTGGGTACACACACACACACACACACACACACACACACACATATATATATATATATATATAGGGTATTGGGGTCCAATTACACATATGTGAACTTAATAAAGAGAGTTTGAGCCATTTTAATTGGGGCCCATAGGCCCAAAACATGAATAGTGTTTTTACCCTAAGATGTGTAAGGGGTTAGGCATCATTAAGTCATAATAGAAGACTAAAGGGAGAGAAGAAAGGAAGAGCCAAAGAAAAAGTGAATTTGGGAATCTTGAAGAGGCAATTGCAATTCAAATTCATCTTTCAAAGCCCTAAATCATATTGGTTAAGGCAAGTGGTTTAAATTTTGAGTATTAAATTGTATCTAGCTATTTAAATCAAAAGAGGTGTAATCAAATTGAATTCTAGGGTTAGTTCTTGCATAAATTGGGGTTTTCTCCTTATAAGAATTATAACTCTGTAGATGATTTGATAAATGATGCATTTGATGATTGAGGATTTGAAAATTGATGAGATTATTAAGGCTAGTATTATTGTAATGGAGAAAGGGCTTAGGATGAATTTGGGGAACGTTTCTACAGAAACCTGTTCAAAATAGGAGTTTTAAATTCATCAATGGCAGACTGGGTTTATGCAGAAGCAAGAGAGAGGAAGAATTACCACTGTTGTTCGGACGACATGGTAATTCATTCGAATGAGATCCACTGTCGCCCGAATGACAGGGCTCTTCGTTCGAACGAGATCTGATGGTTGCCAGGTCTCTGAAATCCCCTAATTCATGATTTTGTATGGTATTGGAGATGAAATTGTGAAATTTAATAGTGAAATAGGGTTAATTTAGAATTAGTTAACCTTGGAATTATTTGACTAAATTGCATGGTATTGGAGATGTAGGTTCATGATTTTGTATATTATAATCTGGTTTTTTGAAGGGATTAAACTTGATTGTAATACATTAAAGGGTGAATTAGAACCACTTAAGTTCGGGCTGAGAGACAGGGAGGCCAGTTACACTTATAAAGGGGTTACATTATGATAAGAGAAATTAATGTGTAAATAATAATAATAAGGAAGTCAGGGTGTAGACTTAAATATTTTAGGCTTGGGTATGGGCATGATACTCCAATAGCCTGGATTTCTATATATGTCGGTGTGTAGTACGTATATGAATTATATATATATATATATATGTGTGAATAATATATAGAGTAAAGCCATACCAATATAAATGCTATCATAGGAGGTTGCGCGATAAGGGTGAATCCCTTGACTTGAGGAGCAGGGCTAGTATAATCCCCAGGCCATAGCATCTGTGACTTAGGGGTGGACCGTTGGTATAGAGCGGACACTTTCGACGGGAACTATAACCACCTCCTATGCGTTCGATGATAGCATTGTATATCCGACATATGAATGAATGTTGAGATATGATTATACTTATATATAGTGCAGAATTATATACGTGAAATTATATATATACAAGGTGTGAAATGTATACATAATATAACTTGTGAAATAGTTATATGGTGTTCTGTTGGATATAGATGTAAATAAGTTATTGTGCTATAGAACTTATAATTCGTATACATGATGTGAATGGTGTAAAGGATATAACTTGTGAGAATGTTATACGACATTAAATAGGAATCGATTTGAATAAGCTAATGTGGCTAATAAACCATATAATGTATACGATATTCACTCGAGTTGGGATAGTGGGAAGTAGTGATGTAAGGACATTTTTGTCCATTATCAATTTATTATGTCGCACGCCGTTACACCGTTGAAGAAATTCAAGATTCATACATTCATCAATGGATCCGAATATCAAAAGAAGAAGAGGAATCAAAGTCTGACAGAACCGGACCGGTTCGCCTCAGACCTGGACCGATCCGACTGCTGAAGGCCAGTATACCCCGGACCGCAAGCAAACCGATGAAGCCTGGAAAAGAACCGATCCAATCATCAACGGAACGATCCGCCTCAGAATAAAAGAACCGATCCGGTCAATCGGACCGATCCGCCTCAGACCCGGACCGGTCCGCCTGGGATAAACTTAAACAGATCGTGTTCAGATTTTTAAGGCCCGAGACTTCTTATTTAATCCCACTACGGGAAGTGGTTTTCTAAGACTTATACACACGATTTTCAGAGTACAGAAAGCCCTAAGTCTTCACCTATTGAGCATCTAGACTCTAGGTATTTGATTCACACAAATTGCCAATCCTTTGTGAATCACTTTGCAACCCAGGAACGCACTTTTGCTATTCACACCCTTGTGGAGAAGACCGTTCTTCTTCTCCATTGCAGCCCTACTGGAAAGGGATAGTTCCAGCCGCCGACTACAGAATCCGACACCTGAGGGTAATTCTTAGTCACTTGTATTTTCATTGTAATCCGAAATTGTACAACTTACAATATTATAATGAAAATAAATGGTTTTGCCCCTTTGGGGGATTTTTCCTCACAAGCATGTGTTTGAATGTTCTTGCTTAGATTATCATCTTATTCAATCACATATTGTTGCATGTTTAGGGTTTGTTTGGGTTAAAAGGTGTTTAATATATAATTTGCTCATTTGAACGCAAACACATACGTTCTCAAATTGGTATCAGAGCAGGTTACGCTAATCTATCGCGTATTCCTATTTTCCGCAAAATTTTTCTAAGATATCAATTTTCTGAAAAAATTATTTTTTGAAAAAAAAAGTGCGTGTTCAAATGGAGAAGTTATATAATAAAATGCTTGTTTTTGACGGGAAAAATTATGCTTATTGGAAAGCCCGAATGAGGTCGGCTTTAAAAGCCATTGATGAACGTGTCTGGATCTTAGTTGAAAGAGGGTGGACTCCTCCCTCCGTGACTGTTGATAATGTGATCAACTTGAAACCTGACACTTCTTGGACTGATGAAGAATTTAAATGGTCATCTTTTAATTCTAAGGGTCTAAGTGCTATTTCTGGGTCTATCACACCTGATGAGTTCAAACGCATAATGACGTGCACCACGTCAAAAGAGGCATGGGATGTTATACAACTCACCCATGAAGGAACTAATGATGTGAAAGAATCTAAGTTGCAAAATTTGGCCACCCAATTTGAGACTATTACCATGTCCGAGTCTGAATGCTTTGATAATTTTTATGCTCGTCTGTCTAACATCGTTAACACAAGTTTTAACTTGGGTGAAGTGATTGATAACACGCGTGTCGTTAAAAATATTTTGAGATCTCTCCCAAAACGCTTTATTCCTAAAGTCACTGTTTTGAACTCTTTGGGAAACTTTAAATCACTTAAGTTGGAAGAACTTGTAGGAGATCTTCAGACCTATGAGATTGACATGTTTCCCAAAATCATTAAGGCTAAGGATAATGGCATTGCTTTAAAGACTCATTTTAAGAAAAAGAAAGGAAATTTTTTTGAGTCCGATTCTGAGTGTGATTTGGACTTAGATGACTTGGCCCTGTTTGCAAAAAATTTCAAAAGAATTCTCAAATTCAAGAAAAGTGGAAATTTCAATGATAAAAGGAATTTTGAGAAAAAGAGTGAAAAAGATTTTAAAGACCCTCCTAAGACAGACAGTGAGAGATGCTTTGAATGCGATGGTAGGGGCCATAGAGCCTTGGAGTGTGCTACTCGTCTAAATAGAGAGAAAGGGAAAGCTGTCCTAAATGCTACCCTTAGTGACGACATTGAGGTTGAGTCGGTGGACTGTGGAGATGAGTCACCGCATGAGCATAACATCACCGCACTCATGGCAAGTCATGTGAGTACCTCCAATGCTTCTCACGACGATGAGGATGCTACGTCACAAGGACACCTCAGCAGTGAGAGTGATGAGAGTGAGGGGGAGGATGAGGCAAGTGAGAGCGAGTGTGATCTCCCACGCGCTTAAACCGAGTTATATTCTGAGTTTTATGAAACCAAGAATCGTTATAAAGCGTTAGCTCTTAGGACCACCGCCTTAGAGAGAAATTTAAGATTATTTGGAGAAATAGAGAGTTGTGATGAGAGTGGAAAAGAAAGAAAGAAATAACTTGAGAAGATAAGATGCTTTGAGTGCGATGGGACATGGCACAAGAAATTTGAGTGTCCCACGAAACTTAAAAGAGAGCGTAAGAAAGATGCCATGCACACTTCTCCGAGTGATAGTGAGGATGAGGATGGTGATGAAAGTGTGATCCAAAAAGCTTTTAGAAAGTTGTTTATCGAGACCATGGAAATAAAATGGTCAAATAGGATTCCAGGTCTTCGGATTTGTGAGTTGAAGGAAGAGAATGCTGAGCTAAAGAAGGGATTGACCAACACGGTGTCTAGTCTGACGACACGTGTATTCCATCTCGAGGATGATCTCAAACAAGCACGAGTGGTCCAAGTCACATTAGAGAATGCATCTGAGAAGGTTGATAAGATGGTTCTCTATCCTGTCTTGAATGATGTTGGAAAAGGTAATGACGGTACATTCACTACTTTTAATGCACCTGAGCCTATATCCACCTTGGTGAGTGAGTCCCATGGGAGCTCGTCTAAGAATGTTCATCCCAAAATTGTTAACAAATTACGTCCTAGACCGGTTTATGTTTGCTCCCACTACAAGAAGCGAGGACATCTTAGGGAGTTTTGTTCCAAGTTGGGTTTATTACCATATCATGCCACCTCACACATTCATGCACATACACACACTCATGACACTTTGCCTGCACATTATGATGGAGAGTTTGCACACATTCGCGAGCATGTGAAGTTTTTGATCAAGACAACACATGATTTAGTGGAGTTTGTTCAAAAGATGTCACCATCTTTGGAAAACTTCACCGTTACTCCCGGTTGAGAATCTTGTCTTGGTTGCTAGCATAGGTTGATTTTCATGCTGATTCTTCATTTGCCTATTGCTAGCATGTACCATTAGTTTGTTTATTTTTTTTCATCTTTATTCGTTAAAACAAAAATACAAAAAGATTTTCCTTTAAGAAAATTTTTTGGAAACGCACAAAAAGATTTTATTTTGATAAAATTTTTGAAAAAGACCAAAAAGATTTTTGTATTTTTAAGCACCTTTTATGGATGATCATTTAAGATAGCCAAGTCACAACTTCATTCCATTTATCCATGTGACTGTTTGATAGAGATTTGAGAGGCTACATCATTTCATCTATGTGCTTTACATTGGTTGGAGTCTTTGAGATGTAATTAGTGATATCTTCCTACATGTTTGACTCCTATATCCTTTATTGCACACATGCACGACTATATTTGATTATTGCACTTGTCTATCTCATATTGGCTTGAGTGTTTCCATCTCAATTCTGTCTATACAATGTACAATATGCGATAAAACTTGACAAGATTGGAATGCATGTAAAAACCGTTTTGATGAGACTGTGTGTTTTTGTATAACGGGGAGGGGATGCGAAAGGTCATCTTCTATCCTTTGCGCAAAAGCCACCGTTAAAAAGGACCTAAAAAATGGAGGAATTTTAATATTCGATGTCCAAAGAGGTTAAAAGAGCCCGAAAAAATTTAAAGGCAATAAAAAGCACTACATGCCAAATATGGGCCAGTTAGGTTTCACCATCAATTCTCCAAAGTTTGAGAATTTAGAATGCCTCATTCAAATATTATATCTGAGGGAGTTTGGTTGGAGAATCTTTAAACGGGTTCGCTCTTCCTTGAAAGTCCTGAAAAAGCATAAAATCGTTTTGGACGTTATTGGTGTGAAAATCACTTTAAGCTTTGATTTGTTGATTTTATTGAGTCAATATCTTATATTGTCATTATTTTACACCAAAGGAAGCATTTGAGTTCATTCGCTAGGAATATCCAATATTCATCGTGAACATATGTCATGTTTATATGCATTGATTTTCCTATCGAATTTAACCACACCACCTCATTTACGCTATCATCGACTTGGTTGGTTTGTGTTCATTCATGGTGTGATTTTATACTAGTGACACCCCCACTTGCTTATTTGATTTATTTATCTCATTTGTCTATTTGGGGACATCATAAAAAGGGGGAGAATGAATTATCTTATTATGGGGGAGATTTGAAAGTATGAATTTGCTCATAAATTGGTATATATGTTTATCTCTTTTCAAACTCGATATGTCACTTGGTATTTTGCTTTGTCTCATGTGTGTAGGTACCACATGGATTATCATTGGATTGCACACCCTGATGAGAAAAGTGTTGAGATTCCTGAAAGAATTGAAGAGCAAACGCTGTAGTCTTATTCAATTGTATCTTTCTAGCTTTGGGTTCATGGAAGGGTAGATTTGTATAGGCATTTTTTAGTTGTTTTGATAATTCGGATGTTTATTTTTATGTCTGTACCGGCATAGACATAGGGGGAGATTTGTAAGGACATTTTTATCCATTATCAATTTATTATGTCGCACACCGTTACACCGTTGAAGAAATTCAAGATTCATACATTCATCAACAGATCCGAATATCAAAAGAAGAAGAGGAATCAAAGTCTGACAGAACCGGACCGGTCCGCCTGGAATAAAAGAACCGATCCGGTCAACCGGACCGATTCGCCTCAGACCCGGACCGATCCGACTGCTGAAGGCCGGTATACCCCGGACCGCAAGCGAACCGATGAAGCCTGGAAAAGAACCGATCCGATCATCAACGGACCGATCCGCCTCAGAATAAAAGAACCGATCCGGTCAATCGGACCGATCCGCCTCAGACCCGGACCGGTCCGCCCGGGATAAACTTAAACAGATCGTGTTCAGATCGTGTTCAGATTTTTAAGGCTCGAGACTTCTTATTTAATCCCACTACGGGAAGTGGTTGTCTAAGACTTATACACACGATTTTCAGAGTACAGAAAGCCCTAAGTCTTCACCTATTGAGCATCTAGACTCTAGGTATTTGATTCACACAAATTGCCAATCCTTTGTGAATCACTTTGCAACCCAGGAACGCACTTTTGCTGTTCACACCCTTGTGGAGAAGACCGTTCTTCTTCTCCATTGCAGCCTTACTGGAAAGGGATAGTTCCAGCCGCCGACTACAGAATCCGACACCTGAGGGTAATTCTCAGTCACTTGTATTTTCATTGTAATCCGAAATTGTACAGCCTACAATATTATAATGAAAATAAATGGTTTTGCCCCTTTGGGGGATTTTTCCTCACAAGCATGTGTTTGAATGTTCTTGCTTAGATTATCATCTTATTCAATCACATATTGTTGCATGTTTACGGTTTGTTTGGGTTAAAAGGTGTTTAATATATAATTTGCTCATTTGAACGCAAGCACATACGTTCTCAAGTGAGATATATGAGATAAGACTAGTTACAGAGGGTTATCTAGATGGGTCATTTATAGTTTCGGTAGGCCTGCACATTAGTTGAGGGGTGAGGTAGACTCAAGAGAGTGTACGACACTAATTTAAATATGGAGAGCATTTTCATATTTACTTCTTGCATTTAAATTCACTTGCTAAATATTTTCAAATGTTTTGGGTTCTAACCCTTGCTATAAAATATTTTCAAAACCTTTTAGGTATCCTACCACATGGATGCCAGGCTTGATATTCATTACAGGGACTCACAGCTGCAATATGTGTGGATATTGTAGGATTTGAATAGACGCATCTATTTTTTTGTTCCTAGTGTAGGGATCTTTATGAGACCATCCTGAGCATGTTAGCTCACCGTTTATTTCAGTTACCTTGCAGATTGTATGAGGTTATTACTCTTGCTAGTTTGGTTTGGTTTTGGATGTAATCGATGGTTTATTCGGAAAGACTTCATTTACTCTTTACGTGGATTATTTTTTATTAGACTTGTGGTATGATGAATTTCCCTTGTTACGTTGGTTATTTGGATTCGTATTATGTTGTTGGTTTGAGCTTAAATAAAAAGATAAAATTTAGCACAATGTCTTTTGAATACTAGGTGGTTAGTAAGTTTTAAACAGTTTTCGACAGTGATGCTAAGAATAAACCAGATGAGATTTTTGTTTAATATGATATAGGACTGATCACCCGGTATTTTATTAGGTGGGTTGTCACAGCTGATTAAGAGACAAAGTAGTAAGAATTCAGCGTAGGTGATAACTTGGACTTTTATATGTTTACCGTTGTTGTCAAGCCAAACTAACCAATTCCTTTATCACCTATAAAGAAAATAACAAACTTGCATATAGGTAATTAAGGATGTCAATCCTAATCTAAGGAGTGAAACAAATGAGAAGCATTGTAATTCATTTTTATTTAATTTGTTTTTAGACTTTTTTACATTTTCAATTTTTCAATTTTTTTAGATTTTTTTAATATTAAAATAATTTTCATGGAAGTGGTGAAATAACTAAAGTAAATGACTAACAAAATGAAGAACAAAATCAAACACTAAAATTAGAGATAAAGTGGGAACAATCAAGGAATAGGACTCACCGCAAATTCTAGTTATTCTAATTAGTTAATATACTCATTTGAAATCTCCCAAGTTAGTATTGAAATTACAAGTCAACTCTCATCACAAACGTAATTTTAATACCAACATTTTAGAAAATTAAATTCAATCCCCCACAACTCTAGAAAATAGATTTATATTCCTTTTAATAAATTACCCGTTAGGATCGATTCATCAAAATTCATATAAATCTTAGAAAATAAAATTTAAAGTAGAAATTCAAGGAATAATACTACACTTAAGAAACTCCTATCTCTAGTTCGATTCTAAAATGGGTATTATATCTCGAATTTTGATTTTCTCTCGAAAATAATTTACCCTCTCTCGACGCATAAATTGAAGGGTGGAGGATCAACATTAACATTCAAAGGGAATTTCAAATAAACAAACTAATTAATTAAAATAACATTAAATGAGGGTCCATCCCACCCCTTGAAAGGGGTTTTAGACTATCATTATAATAAAACACAATAACCAAGCAATCGAAGGCATTAAAATAAAATAGAAGAGATGAGAGAACAAATCTTAAAATAAGTTTCCTTGATTTGTAAAATTGAACTCTAATTCTTTATTAAACTTGAGTATTATCCATCCAATTTGAGCATCCAAACAATTTTCTAATTCAATACATCACTCAATTGAATCTCTCAATAATTTTATTTCTCACCAATCTATAAAAAAAAAGAAAAAGAAAAACTACACTAAAAAAATCTAAACTAAAAAAATTGTGTTTCTCTCTCAAATCTTTAGAACTCCCTCTCTCTAGAATGGGTTTCTTCAAAATAAGCCTTTTTTTTACATGCACATGGAGGAAGGGGTATTTTGGGTTTTGGAAAAGTTTTAGTGTACATGAGAGGTGTAAGGTAAGATAGGGGTAAGAGTAATTTAAGAATTGGGTAGAAGGCATGTGGGAGTGATGTTATGAGGGGTACATTAGAAAATGGGAGTAAGTAGGGGTGTTCACGGGTCGGTCGATTCGATTTTGACCGGGTTTTTTTGGGCCGAACCGACCATGTCGATTTTTGGAGGAGGAGAACCGAACCGAACCGAAAATGCTGAAAAACCGAACCGAACCGAACCGAATCGGGTCGGTTTTTGACAGGGCCGGTTCGGTTTACCCGTCGATTTTTGACAGGGCCGGTTTTATACAGGGCCGGTTCGGTTTTTTCCTTTATTTTAATAAAAAATATTTTTTTTTAATACCTAATATAATATAAAATTAAAAAATATAATATAATATAATATGTCAACACTAATATAAATATAATATAAAATATAAAATTAAAAAGTATAAAAATTAAATCGGTTCGGTTCGGTTCAAAATCGGTTTTTTTATGCCAAAATCGAAAACCGAACCGACCCTGTCGGTTTTATACCTGATTGAACCGAACCGAACCGAACCTCAAAAAAACCCGGCCCGAAAATTTTCGGTTCGATTCGATTTTGTCGGTTTGGTCGGTTTTTTTGCACACCCCTAGGAGTAAGGAACTTTCAACACATGTGGCTTTATTTTGTTCTTGTTTTTGGTTTTGGTTTAATTTGGGGACATACAACATAATTGTGTATAATGTGTGGAAAAGTTAAAATGGGTATTGTGGGTTTAGGCCGGTTTGGAGTAATAAGGCAGGAGCTGAATGGTTCGGGTGTAGGATGGTTTAAGGTGGGGCTGCCCGGGTTCAAAGTGTTGCGTTGTAGGTGGGTTGGGTCAAAGGGGTTTCGACAGTTCTGAGTTCGACCAGGGAAGGTATGGGTCGCGCTTAGTAATTGGTCAAGGTCAGGCACCGGAATTCGGACAGTCCGATGGGTATGGTTGAGAAAGGCAGGAGATGAGGTATCGCAGCAAATCCGGGTTTGAGGGATTTTCGAGTTGGGGTTTTGAGGTGGGCGACCCACCATTGGTGGTGGGTGGACCGGATTGCGATCGAGTTCAGATGGAATGAGTTGGACTTGGTCTGAATATGGGTTCAAGGGTGTGTGGTTGCGGGTCAAGAACACAGGTCGAGGACGCCGACGCTGGGTCGAAGGTGGTCCGAATTTTGGTGTTCGCAAGTAGTTTAGGGGTAATTCGAGGTGGGTTATAAGGTTTGGTCAACTTCGGAGATGGAAGATGGGTAGTTTTGGTTATGGTGGATTAAGAGAGAGTGTGTGGGTGGTAAGAGGTTGGAGATGATGGAGAGGTGATGATTGGGTGTTAGAAGATATATAGTATTAGTGTGTGTGTGTGTGTTTTGTTTGTATCTAAAAATAATAAAATTAATAATATATATTAAAATTTAAATAAAAATCATAATCTATTAATAAAAAGACTCAAAATAAAGTAAAATAAAAATAATAAAACTAACCTAATAAAATTAAAAACTAATAAGATAAAGCAATAATAATAAAACTAAACTAAAAATAAAAACAACAAAAAAAAAATACATAAAAAAATCTAATAACACGCACACTTATTATATATATAGACACTGACATGATGACATATACGTTATACTATTTACATAAATATACTAAAATTAAAGACCCTAAAATCAAATTAAAAAACAAAAACAAAAACAAAGAGAACTAAAAAAAGTGACACAACCTAAATAAAATATATATAATTCCACACACACACTGAGCATGTATAGGACATGCTAGGGGTTGATAGGGCTTGGTTCGGGACAAGTTTAGGCTACGGGATTGGGTTTAGGATCATTTAACGAAAACACTGCCACACTTGACTTAAATTAACACTTTTAAATCCACAAGTGCAAATATACCTAAAAGATGAACAAATATGTGCATAACACCAACTTTATTAAGGAATAACAATTAAAAATGATCTATTTAGAGTTTTATTTAAACATTTTTGGGTGCATATCAATAGGCCTTCTTCTCACTACAAGAAAAACACTCATTTATGTCATTTTTTTAATTAACGTTATGTCAAATAAGGTTTAAGTGAGATAAATAATATTTACATAATAAGAATTTATCACATTTTAAGTATGTGGCTGATATGTTTCAACATTTATAATAAATGTGAGATAAAAAAATATAATTTATGTCGAATTATATAAAAATGTGATATTTATCTCTCTTAATTTTTCACACTTTATTAAAAAATTGACATAAAAGTATAAAAAAAAGGGGACGGGGAGTTACAAATTGAGATAAATTTGAGGGTTCTCGTTGTAGACACCATTCTAACACCCCCTAACCTCTCCGTAGGTCCCCTAGCACCTTCCCTCATCGCTACAAACCTAAGTCATACCCCGAGTACTGACCTAGAGGCCATCGGGCACTCCCAGGCTTTATTTGACCAAAAGTCAAACTCTTTAGCTCGATCTAGACTGAATGAATTTCCAAAGGTCACTGAATCCCCTATCCCCACTACATATACAAATGCACACATATCACGGAGAAATAAAAGAAAATAACAATAACCCATGAGAGACCGTAAGGGCGGAATGGGTGCCTAACACCTTTCCATTTCGCAACTTAGCCTCCGGACCCTTTTCGAATCATTTTGGTTTCATATGTATCAGTATGTCTTTGGATGTTGTCCTTCAGGATGGCTCCCTTTTTCTTTTGTCTGTTTTGAGTAAAATAGACTGGCGACTCCATCTTTCTACATTTTTCACCTCATCACCGACGTCGACCGAAGAGCTCCCGAGAGGGATGCGTGGCACCGAGAACCTCTCGACGTTGAAGACACCCCTCTTCTCCATCCCTCCCACCGCGAGGATGGGGGATGGCCACACCTACTAGCCAAAATCGTTAAAATTTTAAGATTCCCACTACGGCTTGAAATAAATACAAAACATAGGCTAAAATTTACTGTTCATCTTCCTCACGACTGGTTCAATCGATGACTACTCGTCTTTCTCTTTGTTTGGTTCGTCTTCTGCCTATTTCATTTGGTTCATCTTCTTATTAGTTTGGTTCATCTTTTTTTAAGTAATCCCCTATTTTATGCTAATATAGGGAGTACGTATTCCTCTACAAGTTTGGTCGGTTCATCTTCCGGTGTTCATTTGGTTGGATTGTTGATACAGGAAATTTGTTTCCAGGTATATAGGTAACATGTTTCCAGGTAATTTATGTATTTTCAACTTTATTTCTTCATATTCAAATTTTGGGTTTCTAATTAAATTGTATGTATACACGTATTGTCCATACACTTCAATGATTGATGAATTTTAAATTGAGTTGCTTTTGTGAGTTTTGTTGTAAGGTCAAGAATAAGAAAGGTATAAGACAGTAAGGGTGTTCAAAAAATCGATCAGACTGATGGATCGAACTGAATCGAGCCAACCTGACCTTTTTTCTGGTCTTTTTTCTTAATCGGTTAGGTAGGGTCCGTGATTTACAGTTTCAAAAACCCTGTTAGACCAACCTGAACCAATTCTATATAAAATAATATCACCAAAATCATCATCCTTGCCTTAATCCCATCATATGGGGTCGACCACATATATTCTCATTTTCCATTCCATTCTAATATCTTATATTCATTATTATCATTTAAGTTTAGTTCCTTAAGGTCTCCCCTAATAATTTTTCCCACGATAGCTTAGGGCGACCGCCTTTTCTTTTACTCTCTATTTCCAGCAATCTTCCTCTTGTTATAGGGGAATCTACTGGTCTACATAACACACGTTCGTACCACCTAAGTCTACTTTCTCTTAATTTATCGTTCATGGGAGCTACTCCTAACTTTTCTCTCACGTAGTGATTTTTAATTTTGTCCTTTCTAGTAATTCATATCATTCACCTGAGCATCCTCATCTCACTAATATGGAGACTTTATTCATGTTTCTTCTTTAACACCTAACACTCCGCTCCATATAAGGTCGTTGGCCTAATAACTATATATAAAAATTTTCTTTTAATTTATTAGTAATCCTCTTATCGCTTAACATTCCACTCGCTTATCTCCATTTCATCCAACCAGTTAAGATTCTACTCGTAACATCCTCATCAATATACCCATTACTTTATAGAATTGAACGTAGGTAAGAAAATTTATTGGTCTGGTTTATCATTTTTTCTTCAATCTTTAACATTATGTTACTTGACGCCTCATTATTAAATACACATTTTATAAATTCCATTTTATTTCTAAGGCTTTTCTCCAAGTATATATATATATATATATATATATATAGTAAAAGTATATATTTTAATATTTGATTAGTTTAATCCAATAGTATGTTTACTTTAGTTGCAAATTTTGATATTTTTTAGTTTTTAATGTTTGGAAAAAGTATACTTGGATATATTTTTACTTTTATATATATAGGTGAGGACCGACGAGTTAGACCAGACCGACCCTATAAAAGACAAAATCGACTAGGGTTGGTTAACCAATCTCCGTCCATTTTTTAGAAGACCGACCACGTCGGTTCAGTCCAAAACCCCCCTCAAAACTGGAACGAACCGGACCGCAAACACCCCTAAAAAAACATGCATAAATTGTGAGTACAGACAATCTAAGATTGAAAATTTTAGATTCCTACGTATAGTTTGTTTGATATTGAACTTGTCGTATGCTCCTCGATTTTTGGGATGATTTGTGTGCGGTCCAACACTTTTTAAGATTTTGAAAGCTACATCTCAATCTCGATTATATATATATATATATATCTTATTTTCTTCTTTGATTTGAATGCTTGTTTTTTCAGTTTTCTTTCCACTGTTGTGTTCAAGTTTCTGATCTTGATTTTCTTTGCGTTTTTGAAATTATAATTATTTTTAACCCCGAACACAGATGAACCACGGATCCAAATCGATTACATCTGAGGAGAATTTATTTAGATCAATGATTTTATACGAGGAGATTTTATTTGGGGAACATATTCGAAATTAAGAAGATGTCTTGATCGTATCGCGTTCATGTGGAATATTTTGGTATAAAATTGTGTCTTGTCATGTTTGTGTAAAAACTATGCCTTAAATTGTTATAGTATTTCCAAATGTAAATACGTTGCATATAACTTCAAAATGACACAAATCTTTTCATTAAGGAAATTCACAACAAAACTTCGAGATAAAATATTATCCAAACTTTTCAATTAAAATGCCTCTAGATTATGTAAGAGTAAAATAGAATCACCCACTACATTGACCCAATCATCATTTATATGATACTTTTCTAGTTATCGTTGAACCACAACTTTGGAAATTCCACCTGCATATTGTAATTTATCATTCTCTTACTTGGCGTGAATACCAAACACCAAACCCACTTTGCAATTTGTTTAAGAATATGATTGTCCTAGATTATTGTTATTTATGTGGCATTTGTGGTTAGTTTGTAGACTATCTCTCTATATATGAAAACAACCGTTGATCCCGCTTGTAATTTGTCTTATGTCTTTGATTATTTCTTTTTATGTTTTCCATTATGCATTTGATGATATGGTTGAGCATGAAGTTAGATAATTGGGATGTATTATATATGAGGTGTAGACATGAGAAAAATGTGTCAGGATATGTGTTGTTATTTGGTGGTTTTAATGGGTATGGTTGATGTTAGGGAGGGAGCATTAGTCTTGGATTCATGATAATTCTTGGATTTTATCCATTACAAATATTTCTTGGGTCCTGGATATTTTTTTCGAACCTATATGCTTCCACTTAATCTACAATGGGATCTCTCTGAAAATATGGTTCTTGATATTTGTTGGGTTCTATTCCTTAAAAATATGTAGTTTTTTTTATTTACTGCATTCACTAGTAGTAATGAAGTATAACGTTCGACAATAACATATATAATATTGCATATATTTCACTAATGGTTGTTATTATATTTGGTTCAGAATGGATAGGTCTTGGATGAACAAGGAAAGATTATAAAAAGAATACAAAGAAGGGTTTGATAATTTTCTTAGGTTTGCTCAAAATGCCGTGAATGATGAGAACTTCATACGATGCCTATGCAATCAATGCGAAAATAGATTAATAATTGGTGTGAAAGAAATAAGACAACATTTGTATATTGGGTATCGATCGAAATTATACTACATGGAAATGGCATAGAGATAAATATCAGTGTGAAACATCACCAAATGTTAGTATGGGTGAGCCTATTTATAAATATTACAACACGGATACCATGGAGGATGTTGAAGATATTATTGAGATGGTTGATGCTGTAAAAGAAGACTTTACAGGTAATGTAGAAAATTTTCAAAAGTTGCTTGTAGATTCAGAGAAATCATTGTATGAAAGTTGTAAAAAGTATACAAAGTTATCTGCTATTGTCAAGCTATTCAATATTAAATCAAATAGTGAGTGGCCCGATAAAATCTTTTCAGATGTGTTATTATTTTTTGCCGATATGCTTCCCGATAACAATGTATTGCCTTCATCTACTTATGAGGCGAAACATTGCTTGTCTGTATTCAGAATAGAGTATAAGAAGATACATGCTTGCCCTAATGATTGTATACTCTATAGAAATGAGTATGTAGATGGCATTGAATGTCCCACTTGCAAAACATCAAGATATATGGTGACGAAGAATTCACCGAAACAAAAGAGGGATGATGGAAAACAAGGTGTTCCTGCGAAAGTATTATGGTACTTTCCACCCATTCCAAGATTTAAAAGGTCATTTCAATATGCAGATATTGCCAAGTCCTTGACATGGCATTCAAATGATAGAACAATTGATGGTTTGTTGCATCACCCAGCCGACTCACCAACTTGGAAGCTAGTTGATGAAAAGTGGCCCGAGTTTCCAGCAGGACTAAGAAAACCTTCAATTAGCACTATCAATAGATGGGATCAATTCATATAGTTCCCTTAGTAGTAGATACAATTGTTGGACAGTCATGTTGAATACATATAACTTTGAATCGGGGTTGTGTATGAAGAGAAAGTTTACGATATTGACTATATTGATATCAGGTCCAAAACAACTGTTAATAGATGACTTGAAAACCTTGTGGGATGAAGGAGTTAAGGCTTATACTGCCTTTTGAAAAGAATCTTTTACATTAAGGGTCATAATTTTATGGACAATTAATGATTTTCTAGCATATGGAAATTTATCCGGATGTGTTGTTAAAGGCTATTATGCTTGTCCATTATGTAGTGGAAAAACGTATTTCGACAAATTGAAACATTGTGGTAAGTGCATATATATCGGGCATAGAAGATACCTTACACGAAACCATCCATTTAGAAGCCGAAAAAAGGCTTTTAATGGTGAACAAGAGTTTGGATCCCCCCTTGAACCTTTAAATGTTGAACAAGCATTGATAAAGGGGTGTGTGTGTGTGTGTGGGGGGGGGGGGGGGGGGGGGGGGGGATAAAGGTTTCACGGTGAAAGAAGAAAAAAAAGAAGCGGGGGGGGTGGGTGGGGTAATTTGAAAAAAATCATCAATGCGTAAGAGATCAAGGAGTGAAGTTAAGTCGCCAACATTAAAGAGATTTAGGAAGAAAGCTAAGATAAATGATGTTGATAATAGTGGTAGCCGTAGTAGTGATTGGAAGAAGAAATCATTATTTTCTGAACTTTCGTATTGGAAGCATTTGCCTATTCGACATAACTTGGATGTCATGCACAATAAAAAGAATGTCTGTGATAATATCATTTGAATCTTACTTAATATTTTAGGAAAAACAAAGGATGGAATGAAGTGTCGCCACGACCTTAAAGATATGGTCTTAAGAAGTGAGTTAGCACCACAAGTTAATGAACAAGTAACCTACATATTGCCACCATGTTATACACTGTCGAGAGAGGAAAAAAAATGTTTGCAAAACTATGCATTACCTTCAGGTTTTGAATGGGTACTCTTAAAATTTTAGAAGTCATGTCTCAATGGAAGATTTGAAGTTATTCGGCTTAAAGTTTCATGATTTCCATATTATAATGCAACAACTTATTCCAATTGCAATTTGATCCGTGTTACTAAAACATGTGAGATATGCTATTATAAGAGTATGCTTATTTTTTAATGCTCTTCCTGCCAAAGTAATGGATGTGAAAAGATTAAAATAAGTTTAGAAGGATGTTAGATTACATTGTGTTTGCTGGAAAAATACTTTTCACCATTATTCTTTGAGGTCCTGGTGCATTTAATGGTGCATCTTGTGAGGGAGATCGAGCTTTGTGGTTCAGTTTTCTTTCGATGGATGTACACAATTGAGAGGTTAGTTCATTCAAATTTACTATTATGTATTAACATAAGAAACTATGCGTAACAATTTAGCTTCGTCTTTTTTAATTTTTTAGGTACATGAAAGTATTAAAGGGTTATGTGAGAAATCAAAATTGCCCAGAAGGTTGCATTGTTCAATGTTATATAGCAGAAGAAATAATTGAGTTTTGTTCAGTGTTCTTATCTGAATTAGATAAAATTGGAGTTTCTATTAGTAGAGATGATGATAAACCTTAGGTGCTTCTGACGTCATCGAAGTTGATCATATGTCCTTGGCACAAGCACATCTTCAAGTGTTTTATTACACAATTGCGGTTCAACCATATATAGAGTAAGTATATTGATTTCCCTCTATATATGAAACGCTTCCTCACATATGTACTTTTTGATTTATGAATAAAGATGCATTTTAATAAATTGGTAGGGAGCATGAGGAGCACTTGAAAGAAACCCATCTTCGAAAAGGGAAAAGTAAAAAATGGCTTGAAGATGAGCACAATCGCACTTTTATCCATTGGTTACATAAAAGGGTATGATTAATTTAATATATTAGTTTAGATTTTATTTGGTAAGTAACTAAAATTATTAAATTAACAGGTTGAGCTTGAAGAACAACTCCCAAACAATAATGTCTCGGATGACTTAAAATGGATTGCTCGTGGACCTCGTCGAGACATAATCAAAGTTCTCAACTATGTCATCAATGGTATTCGTTATCCAATGAAGGACCATGATAATGCATGAGTAACCCAAAGTAGTGGAGTTTGCCTAGTTACTAAGACATTGCAGATAGTTAGTGTGAAAGACAATAACCCCGTCCGTATAGATATGAATTTTTATAGTGTTATTACGGATATATGGATGCTTGACTATTTTTTGATTAGCAATTCATACATTTAAGTGTGATTGGGTTGACAACAAAAGTGTAATCAACATAGATGAGCTTGGTTTCACATCCATCGATCTTGATAGATTTGGTCATAAATTTGATTTTTTTCATCTTGGCCTCTCAAGCGAAATAAGTTTTTTATGTTCCTGACCAAATGAATCCAAAATATTCAATTGTATTGTCAACTCCTTAATGGGATTATTATGATAAAGACGATGAAGATGATCTCATTGATGGATGTGGCAGGGATCATATATGCACCAAAGTTTTACCGAACATTAAATATTTTAATGTGGTTGATGAGTCTTCTATAACTTATACGCGTGAAGATTGTGAGGGGATATGGATTGATAACACGTCAACATGATTGTGTTCTTTTATAAAGTTAGTGTTTTGATGTTTTATGGATGGAACCTATTTATGTTATTTTGAATATTAAGTTATGTTTCAACTGTTATTTTTTATTATTGAGTGTTGTTTGAATTTGTGAGATTGCTGGGGAACATTATTCTAATTCTTGTTCTTTATGTGGAAACTACCACCGGGGCATTTTGGAAATTGCATGTATGAATAATGTATATTGTTTATTCAACTACAGTGAATTTTGCAGAATTTATTTGAACTGTTATTTAGTTGTAGTATATACTGACATTAGTTGTATTATTTAGTTGTATTGTTGAGCTATATATTGCCACTCTTTTTGGTGTGTGTTTTATAGCACTCATTGCAAATAGAAATGGAAGATATTGACACCGAACCTATGAAGAAGCCCGCACAGTATAGTAAAAATGGTAGAGGTGCGACAATGCTAAAGCGGTTGAGTGAAATAAAGAACCTCGAAGAATGAATACGAGTCATATATATTGATCTAGGGCAATCTATAAGTACAAACAAAAATGAATTGACAAGTTATGGGGGTTTGGTGGTGAAGTGCTTTGTGCAGACAACGTATGCAAATTGGACTCAAGTACTAATCACATTGAAGAATGAATTGTGGAGTGCGATACGAGTAAATTCGAAAGGTTCCTTTGTATTTATTGATAGCTTCTTATTAAAAGTTATTATTTTTTGAATTCGAATGACCGTTAAAAGAATTAACAAGTTGTTTTCGCGTTGGTGGAGTGTCAAGAATTAAATTTAGATGTTATGGTTTGGACGTTCATTCATATTGCTGATGCAGTATCCTCAACCATAATATCATATTAAATATCTATATAGACTGTCATTGGCCTTCTGATAAAATCTGTTCAGGTTCATATGTAGCAGTAAGTTAGGTCCAAAATCCATCTGTACCGTGTGGCTTTCATATTCCTGATTTAGTATGTTCAGGTCCATCTATTCTGTGTGATTTGGTATGTATTTCTGATTTTAGGTTCAATAATGATTTGGTATGTTCAGGTCCATGAATAGAACATGTAATGAAATAATTATCTCTCAACATTGGTTTCAACAATGACACCTCTTGAATTATGGATTTTATTACAAAAACCAATTTCCCTATTTATATTTTGATGGTGGATTAGGTTGGCCTAAAAACTAGGTATAGGTGTATATAATTTCCCAATAATTTTTTGTCAAACCAAAAGGCTAAGTATTTTAAACTAAGCAGTGGACTAAGCTTCTTTCTTAGAATCGTTTTCCAAGAATTTAACATTGAGTTAGCCACCCAGATACTTGAATGTGGAAAGAGATGAAAACCACTCCTAGATGCTATCTTATTGTTTACCCCGTCTGCAACATTTTTAGCTATACAAGATAATACATTAATTGAATATCCTCCATTTCTCCATTTATCTATGTTTTAACTTCTCTTCCTCCCAGGTTTGTGTATCCCTCAAATATTTGTGTGCATATATCTCTTATTGTATTTATTAGTGACTGATTTATATATAATATACACATGAGTTGATTGAATATTATGTTCAATGCTCCAACTATGTATATAGATAAAAGTAATTTACTAATTCCTTATGTTCAGTAATGAATTTTTATATGCCTTATCTGGATATAAAATAATACTTGTTAATCTAATTGTAAGACTGGTTTCAATATATTTTTTTGGATCGATCTTATTTTTAGCTCTCAATTTTGAGATCGGTTATAATATGGAGATCAATTTTATCTAGATATGTGTGAACTCATGACTTTGTTTCAGTTTTGTTTTATTGATTAATTTGTTTTGGTCCTCTTGATCGAAAGAAGATATGGATTTTTTCATTAGCCTAGTCTTGCTTCTTTCTGGATATGATTAGACTCATGTTTTATTTATATTATTGATAGATATGAGGTGTAGTACTATACGGTGTTAGGTGGTCAGATATTGGGTGGTTCTAGGATCTTCACAATGAAAATTGTATGATTTTCATCTTTTCCTATATTGTTATAAGATTTTATATTTTTATTAATTATTATGATTTCGTTGCTCATATTTTACAATCTTCTCTTAGGCTCCCCCATTCATTAGCTTATTTTCAATTAAAGAAGAAAATCTTTCTAATATCAACTAGGGGTATTTTCCCACTTGCGCTCCATTTCTTTTTTGCTTTCATTTCATCTTGATTGTTTATGTTTAATATATAAAGCTATAGTTTCTTTCCATTTAAACCGTGTATTTCAGAACTTTCAATTCAGTGCAATGACTTTTCACCTTATTTTGTTTTTTTAATTTGTAACGGGAGCATGGAAAAGTGCATTTATATCACTGTTTGTACTGTTGTATCGTTGTATCATTGTATCGTTGCTTCATGGATGAACACTTGTAGTTGGGCTATGGACTACAACATAAGTGTTGTTTGTGTACCAAATAAATATATACTTGTGTATGTTGGACATTATTTTTATATTTCTGCATTTATGTCGGTTGTGTGGAGTGGCTGGAGATACTAATTAAGCCAACAATAAGTGGTCCGGGCTCCCCTCCAAGGGTCAACATAGATGGAATCTTTATTTTCTAACTTTTATTTTAGGTAGATAAATTGAAGAGGAGCCAAGTTTTCTTATTCTTATTAAATCCTAATGAGAATGGTGAATGCAGGGCCCGGACTCCTTCATGATAACATTTCGGTTATAGACACTCTTTCGGATCAAATGATATAAGTACAACTTTTTGAAGAATTCATCATTTGATTTTAGGTGTTTTTGTGCACAGGTACTGATGTCAATTAAAGTACTAACTCACTTGAATCTGTTGATGATTTTAAGCATCGGATATTTGGTGATAATAGAGGGACTAGTCCAAATTCTAGCTCCTTATATCAAAATCTTAATAGGGTTGATAAGGCTCATGACAGATCTGGCTAGGGTTCTAAATTCAATCTCGAAAACAGATCCGAGTCCTTGGATGGTCTCAATATGTTGTCCGATGGGATGGAAGGGAAGTTAAAGAAAGCAACCACTTACTTTGAGTACGATGTTTGACGAAATAATAAAGGATGATTATGATTTTAGACCAGACGTGTCTTATCAAGCTGAGATGACTTATGACACTAAGGTAAGAAAGATGAATATTCTATTTCTGAGGTACCTATTTTAGATTTTGAAGTTTCCTTGTCTTATTTTAGTATGTATATCATATAATCGCTAAAGCCTCACTTGTGTGCTTTCATTAATTTTTTACCTTGCTTAATATGTTTTTGGATATTGCAGAAGAGTTAATTCCTTTCATTTATGTAGGTATAAGATCTATTCAGAAGGTTATGCTTGCCATCTGAGGTAAAATTTCTCTTTTTCTAAATTGCCTTAGAGTGTCATCTATTTTCCTGATTTGCATAGAGTGTATACGTATGATTTTAATTTATTGTATCGTGATAACATTTTTATTTAATTGAATTTAAGATTCAGAGTAGATTACTAGCAAAAAAGGTAATAAAAGTATCTAGTTCAATGGTTATCAAGCACCTCTTAAGTTTGAGAGGAGGTTGCATTGAAATTTCTGTGGATAGTTTAGTTGTTCTTCCTTTCTAATAACAATGTAACTCTAACTTGTCCAGAGTTATTAATTTAAAAAAAGGGTTATTGTTGTAGGGTGCAAATGGACTGAACTTGTGAATAACACAATCAAGTTTGTTTGTTTAATCAAGTTGATATTGAGTCTCATATATAAGAATGCATGACAGAACTTCCCTATATGTGTTTTGAATTCTTAGGTCTTCATATTCTCGCAAACAATTAATAAAAATGATAAAAAAAATGTTCTACAGAGTGTGCGTACATGTGTTAACTTGGGTCAACTAATTATGCTCACATTTTTTTAGAGAATCACTAGTATATAACAACCCATCCAGTAAATAAGTGAGCCCTATCACTGAGTGAATTTCAAATTTCATTGCACAAAATTTACAACCGCTGGCTGGAAATCCCAATCTAGACTTTGAGGAAGAAGTTGCATTTTATTAGGTAATAAATTCAATATGTGGTATCAATTTTCTTGTCCTTTGCTTATACTATGTACTTTTATTTTAATAATAAAATTATGGTTTTAAGCTTGGGTAAATAGGTCTCAAATCGTGATTCGTACTGAGAATTATTATTCTATTTTTTAGACTATTAATCATATTTGTTCTTAATGGTTTTAAGAAATAAACAATACTAAATTTATTCAAAACTACATTGTGAAATGCAACATCGCTCAAACATTATCACGCCAAACAATGCTCAAATCATATCATGCCAAAACATCTTCTTATCAAGACTCCAAGGATGATGAGTCCATATCAGATACCATTTCATCTGGTATAAAATCTAGTTTGTCTTGTTTAAATAAATAAAAGAGAAATAATTTGATTTATATTCATATGAATGCATATATTATCTAATTTGGATTAATAAGAGTATAATGTTATCATCTTAAGACACCACCCTAATATATATAACCCTAAATATGCAACCCTGACTATCAAAAGTGAAAAATATCATTAAAAAGTAAACTGGGTGAGTTTTTCTCTAATATGGGTTTCTATAGATTAATTTGTTTCACAAAACTTTATCTTGCTTATTTTTTAATTTTGTTGCCACATATGAGGAGTCCCTAAGGGTCATAATAGATCACAAATAGAGGCAGGAACATGATAATACCACAAATGATCTGTGTGACAGAAATGAAGCCTTTGCATTTAAAAAGGCTCCTTCTGGTGCACGTGCTAATTCATTTGGCATATCTCGCCTTGGTGGCTTATCAAGTTTTTTGGGAAGGTTGGAGAAGATGAATTTTGATACATGCTTGTTGATATTTTGAAGGAGAATCATGTGAACAATATAGGATTACTCTGTGATTCTGGTGCCCGAATGGCTTTAGCATTTGTTATGCTTAGAAAGGATGGGGAACGCGAGTTAATATTTTATCGCAATCCAAGTGCTGACATATTGCTTCAATAAATTGAACTAGATTTTGATTTAATTAGAAAGGCAAAAAAAATTCATTATGGTTCTATAAGTTTGATCACCCAACCATGTAGGTCTGCTCATATTGATGTTAACAATTGGTTTATTATTAATTGTTGAAGCCTACCGTTGTGCATGCCCTGTTTGCTCAAAGTCACTATGGCATGTCAAGCGTGTGGGAACAACTTGACAGAGAGGTACAATAATTGAAGCTTTTGGAAATTTGGGATTTAATCCCTTAGCTAATTCATTTTGAAAATGTAAATCCAGGTTGCTTGACGCCAATACCACAATTGTACCAAAATAAGAGGGTAAGAAAGATCGATGTTTAACCAATTTATGATTTTGTATAACTTGGTAATTCAACTATTTACTAACAGTTCACTGTTGTAATCGTCTAGGTTTGGATCATTTTCAATGATGGGGGGAAACATCTGAGGTAGTTTTCCACATTGTTGCACTCAAATGCATGAAATGGAATTCCTACAAACTCTAAGCAAACACTACATATACTTGATCCTGAGTTGATCTGTTATTGTTCTGTGATAGATGTAGCAAAATATTGTCATGTTATAATATAAGACACTGATATAAAGTCAAAAAGTTACTTTATATTCACCAATTTTGACCATAGAGGTTAGAAGGCACGCCTACTTCAATATCGAGATACGACTTTCTTAGTATGTGAAAAAGTATAATCTATAAAAAAAATAGCAAAGAGGTTTAGTATAAGAAATAAGAAAATAAAATAGTCTTTAAGGGTTGGACGTGAGAAGTAGTGAGTAATTGACATAATTATAAAATGTAGTATCACAGTAGCTTAATTTCCTTTTATTTTATATGTAGTAGTTTTTGATTGCCTTTGAATATCCACATTTCGGATTAAGGGGAAAAAAGCCTTGTGAGGCTGTGAATATCTACACATTTTTTGCCTAGTTTAACGAAAGGTCTGGCTTTAGGGTATTTATGTGATATAAATATCGGTTGAATTAGTTTAAATCATTAGTGCTCTTTCTCGATGCTTTTGTGGTTATCCTCTTGACAAAAGTCATCCATTCGTCTTATATCCCATATCAGGTCGTTATAATGAGGCATTAGAAATAAAGTGACATATGATGTTTATATTGTCAGGAATGCCCGTTACAAACAAGGTATCAAAATTAGACATTCGGGCTTCCACCGAATAGCATATGAATTTTAATTGAATAATATAAATCTTCTATTGGTTGATGCAGATGCTTACATAATTTTGAGTGATTTTTAATTCAAAAAATATTTTATGTATCATTTTGGAACATTCGATCAACTGATACTCTCAACTCTTAATTTTTTAACCCGTTCTCCATTATTAATCTCTAATTCATTACTAAATTTGTCTTAGTTAATTTTCTTATTATTAGTAATATATAGTCACATACTTTCCAAATTGTTTCTCTAATCATCAACTGTTTTCCTCATTATTATCTAATGCCTCTAAGGGGGAAGTGCTTAGGTATGATAACTTGATTACTAAATCATAGGTTTGGGTTACAAAGTTGGCAATTTGTGCAGTCCCTGTACATATGTTTTCAAAAGATTGACCAGCATAGAGACATTAAAACCATTGAATATGAGCAGATTATGGAATCTCTTAACATGTTTATATCTTATTTCGTACCTAATACTTGGGGAATCTCTTAATAGGTTTATCTCCTATATTACCTAGAACCTGGTAATTGAATTTTTATTTTCAGATTTATTATATATATCTTGATCATTTCTTTGGTGGTTATGATTTAATGATTTAATTTCTTAACTGAATTTGACTTGAGACATCTTTATATTCTTGATTGAAGAGAAAATTTCGCCAAGTTCACAATTAAAACAACAAATCATCCTAATGATTTAGATGCCGACGAGGTAATAATTCCTTCCACGTTCATTTATCTCGGTTACTATCATGTTTTTTTTGTCTTGGTTATTTTCTTTTCTAGTTAGCTCATTAAAAGAGAATGTTGTTTAAACGCTATTCTGATACCCCGCCTAATTAAATACCGGGTGATCAGTCCTTTATTAAATTAAATCAAAGTGTACGGTTCGTTCATTCTTAGCATCACTGTTGAAAATAAGTTTCTTTCTTTATCACCTAATAAATAATTAAGCTAAGTGTCAAAACATTTAATTTTATAGATTAAGTCCCAATGATAAGAATTTTACACATAAACCATTTAAATGGACACAATTAGTACTGAATACTAAACCATTCAACGGAATTAAAAAGGTTAGAATAACATCCTAATAAAATATCTCAAAACCATGAGCAATAATAATACTAACAATCCCAACTAAAGTGAAAAAATAAGAAAGTACAATATCTCTTTGAACTATATAGAAACTGAAAATGGGCGACACATGCCCTATCTAGAAAGACTAAGTGAAGGGCTGAGATGACAAGGATGAAGTCGTCTAAATGCAAGGACCTGCAACTCCCACACTAGTTGCAGTACGTCAACAGTCCAAAGATCTAAGTCTAATGCTCCTGTAGCTGCACCTGTAATACACACACATATATATATATATATATATATATATATATATATATATATACAAGAGAAAAAGGAGATGACAAGAAACGGGTCAGAGCCCGAGTGTAAAATTGCTTTAAAATAGTTTAACACGTATATCAAATGCTTACCAGTTGATATTACATACATGTTAGTGCCTCGACACTCACTTGAAAATTCTCACCTCTCAACTAGTGTGCACACCTAATGTACTACTAAATAAGTCCGCATAAAGCTAACCAAGTTAACTAGTCTAACCCAATCTCCTCTCATTAATCTTGATTCAAGTGATCGCATAACTATAATTTATACACGATAACTTTTTTCTGATGAATTTAGCAAGCCAGATATGTATATCTCAATATAGCCTTACGTTCTCAAACACTTAATTTATTTAATATCAATTATTCAATTTTATCTACTTACGAGCACAGTATATGAATCACGGGTACATATTTTTATCACTCATAGTATATATACTAATAGAGAACCCCATAAAAAATCTATAGTTGTGGCATACTCTGCTATCAAGTCCCTGTATATCTGACACAAATGAGGGAAAAACTAGTTCCGACTCACTCTCGAACTGTATTAACACAAAATATACTTATTGGAGGCGAAGCATAGTTTCAATTCACTAAGAGGTCAACACACACCCTCACGTCTCTTAGGACTATCTGACTATCATTCTCATATAGCTTGTACCAAGGATCCTATATTCTGGGGTACGAGTCAATATTCCCCATAAAGGTTACATCAGAATAAGACTGTCCCGGTGCTAAAACCTCCGTGATAGCAAGTAGAGCGTGTGTGATTAAACACATATATTTATATAATATATATACATGCACTCATATATATATACATATATATATATATATATATATATATATATATTTACATTATTCCAGTAGGTACATCCACGACCCATAACATGTTCGACCCATACACGTCATGTAATACCCGAATTTTACGTATAATTAGTTCGTTCTTTTATATTCCCTTTTCGTCGCAAGTTCCCAAGTACTTCTCGACCCTCAAAGTGTATCATTTTGAAAATTATAGTATCAGTAAGTGTACTCTCTCTACCCTACTGGTCTAAGTCATCCTTAATTCTCACAAGACCTAATTTAACATAGAGACGATTATCACCCCATTCTATACCCTCGTGACCTCACGGTTAAATCTTATATAGAAATCATACTACCCGAACCTTGCCTACCACCCTACTGGTCCCCCTTAAGTACCATCATGGTATTTAAGTTACTTATACATTGGGGTTGGATTAACATTAAAAGGAAAGAAGATTCAAATTCCAGGAGGAGTCGATCGATCGAAGGGAAGGGTCGATCGATCGATCGATCAGTTATTGGTGAGTTTCTGCATAATTTTAACCTATGTGTTTCATCTATTTCCACCCTCAAATCCTCCATTAATTCGTCCTAAACTCCCAAACAATCAAACCAAAAGTTGTACTAACCTAAGTATTTAATGATCGATCAGTTATTGGTGAGTTTCTGCATAATTTTAACCTATGTGTTTCATCAATTTCCACCCTCAAATACTCCTTTAATTCATCCTAAACTCCCAAACAATCAAACCAAAAGTTGTACTAACCTAAGTACATGATTTCTAACGTAAAACCAATACAAATTCATCAAGGGCCATCATTTAAACGAATTAATTCAAGCTAATTCATTAAGAACCCTATTTTTGTCACCATATTCAATATCCTTACAATTGTTCCAGATTTCAACCTCTGCTGGGCATCAATTTTGTAATTAATCTTTCACATAAATCAAGATAGTTGTCCTAACATGGTTTCTACTCAAAATTGCAATATAAATCTCCCAAGCAACATTTTATTTACATGAGAACATGAAATCATATCTCCTACACTAGCATGGATGTATTATCACCTCAAGAACAACAAGTTAGATACTTGTTTGGAAATCAAAGGTCTGATTCGACGAATATGAGTGGTATAGGAATGATCCTCTTCTTCCGATCTATGCTTTGGTGGTGGTGGAGGTGTAAAACGGGTGATTCTTGGCCTTGAACACCTTGGAAAGCTCTCTCCTTCTTCTTCCTACAGTTTTCCTCACTTTTTGATTCTCGGAACCCTATATTCCTCGACATTCCATCTGATATAACCTCTTAATTTTCGTCATTATTTAAGGCCCAAAATTAAAAATTACCAAAATGTCTTCCCGGGTTATCGGTTAGGCCTAAAAACGTCTCGAGACTCGAACTAAATCCCCAGCTACACTTTACTGCCTATCTCAACCCTTCAGGACACATTGGTGCACTCGAAATGACCATACGGGTGACTTAGAATTAATTTACTTTTTATTTTTCTAAATTACTCCCAACACGACTTGCACACGCGTCCTGACTTAATTTCTATAACTGTCGTATTATTCACTCATGACAACTTTAATATTTTTATCATCATATATTACTTTACTCACTAAGTAATATTCAACACAATTATCACCAATAAATACTAGCTCTCATTACGCTAGTAATTATTTAATTAAATCCGAATTAATTATAAATAAATTTACTCCATTTAAATTAGTTAATCCCAATCCCATAATTAAAATAAAACACGTTAAAAAATATGGGGTATTACATACTTCCCTCCTAATAACGGAATTTCATCTCGAAATTCAGATATAATCGCTACTAAGACTGAGGATCTTGCAACATCACATCCTCTAGTACTCAAAACCAACTTCAGAGTAAGGCTCGATCACTATACCTACATTTGGATTTGTATATGAAGAGAAATTTGTTAGTTGAAAATATGTACAGGTGGACCAGACAACCTAATGCGTGTTTTTTGGGTTGAATTAAGTAGGCCTGCTGACTTAATGTGGATTTGAATTTGTCTATGAAGAGAAATTTGTTAATTAAAAAATATGTACATGTCAATATCGTGTTTAGATAAATAAGTAATGTATTTTGCCATTCCAACTATTCTATTAAAAAACAAAATTAGTTGATTGGAGATTGTATATTAACCTTATTACGTGTACAATGAAATAAAAGAGAAATTAAATGATACCACAACATTAAATATGATGTGCCCACACATGTAGTGACATTATAAGTACGTCACTAGAATATGATATATCAATTTGTTTCCATACACACTTTTACAGATTATAATTTTCATTTTTTTTCTTTATGTGAAGTTGAATGAATTTATTGTTAAGACTCATTACGTGGTAGTTAATTTGGGAGATGCATTTATATATTCACCCACGCATGGGGTGGCCTGCATGCTAATTTTATATTGAACATATATATCTCAGTATATTGTATAATTCAATTATACATATTAATACATAATTTTATATACATATACATAAATAATTTTTATTTATTATTATTACACACATAAAAATGTACTGTCTATGTATATTATATAGTAAAATATACATAAATAAAATATAGACAATTAACGATTTTAGATTGAAAAACCATTTTTTTAAAAATAACTTTGGAGTTTCTCGTGACGGATACGGTGTATTATGTCTTTATGAGAGAGAAACCTTAGCTTTAGTGGATTTTTGGCCTTATACATACTCGTATGTTAGCTCGTTTACTTTTTTGTTTAGTGTGGCTAAATACCCACATGTTCATTGTTTTTGTCCACCAAATGACTTAATTTTATCTTTTGCAACGCTTGATGCCCAAGCTTTTTTTTTTGTTTGTTTCTGTTAGATAGGTGTACTCTTGAGGCGGTTAAAGATATTTTGTTTGTGTTCATGTAGCAGTGGCAACTTGTATTTTTGAGCAGTCTTTCGAGCCGATACGACACGATACGTAGTGGTGGCGTCAGAATTACAGTTTAATTAGGGTAAAATCAGTTCAAAATTACATATACAAAAGTTTTGAGTGTTGTCGAAGGTTCGGGGCGAGAGCTTTCGAGATGATTTTTTTTGGATTATTTCTAATTTTAAACAAATTATAGCGTTATAACGCTCAAACAATTACTCTTAGGCCTGTTTAGCAATCCAATTCTAAGACTTGAAATTAGAATTGGAAGGCCAATTTCAATTCCGTGGAATTCAAATTGGCTTCCAATTCCAATCCCAAGCGTTGGAGTTGGGTTGCCAAACGGGCGCTCAATCATTATTAACAATATCTAATTAATTTCTTCAGGACTTCCGATTTAAAAAATACCACATATTTCAAATTACATATACCACCACATATTTAAATGATTAAATACCATAAAATCCCTCAAACAATTTTTAATACATATTTTGTCAACGCCTTTTATTTTGTACCAAAAAGTCTCTTATTCTCTTATCTTTAAAACGCCGCGCCAGTGGCATGGTAAAGACTTTTTGGTACAAAATAAAAAGTTTGGACTAAACGTGTATTAAAAAAAGTTCGAGGGACTATTTGATATATGTCCATATTTAAATTGAACATTGAACAACTTCAAATTAAACTACACATGCATACAAAAAATTAAATTGAACAACTCAACATACAAAAAACTAAACTATACAACTCCCCATACATAAAATTTCTACCATATACAAAAAATATATAAGTACATAAAAATAATACCTGAAAAACCCTATATATATATTTTTTTGAAAACTTCAACCGGGGCTGAGAACGTGAGAATTACGTGTGATAATTGATTAACTTCGCAAATTTTTAATTTGACACACTTATTTAATTTCAGACCCTAATCATGCATCTAAAGTGCAAGTGTCAACCCATAAACAAATAAAGCAAGCAGCACAAAGTTAAGGAAAAATCCCCGAAGGGCAAAACCTTTTATTTCTAGAACTTTGAAGAATTTACAAGACCATTGACTTACATACAACCTGATAATCGCCCACAAGTGTAACGCACAGTGTCTTCGTCAAACCTTCAAAGCAACAACTAGAAACAGTGTCGACTGGAATCTCCCGCAGGAACTCCAGGTGGTCAGCAATGAAGAAGAGATACGGCTTCTCCAAAAGGGTTGAACAATACCAAAATTGTGTTCTAGGGTTCCAAAAGATTCACAAAAGTAATTGGAATTTTTGTGTGTGAATCAAAAAGATGTTTGGCACATAAAAAATTGAAGACTTGTTGTGTTTGTACTCTTGAAAATGTTTTCTCAAAGACTTGAAAAATATACCACCGAAATAGGTATATATATAGTAAAAATAAGTTGGTGGATAAAAAACACACGGAACCGATCGAGTTTATCCCAGGCGGACCGGTCCGGGTCTGAGGCGGATCGGTCCAACCTCAGATCGGTTCTTTTAAATTTTGGCTTCTTCGGTTCGCAATCGGTCCGTGGTTTACTGGATAAAGCAAGGCGGATCGGTCCGGTATAGAGGTGGACCAGTCCGGCTTCCCAGAAAACTAAAAAACTTTTAAAAGCCTCATTTTGCTTGAAAAAACTTACTTCTTATTTTTATAAAAAAAACATTTTATAAAAATTTCCCAATACTAAATATGAACTTTAAGGAACGTAAAAACAAAATTTTACCAAGTTCATTCTCGCATAGGCTATGATGTTGAAGACACTTTGATATTCGGATCCGTTGATGTAGATGTGATCTTGAGTTTCTTCAATGGTGTAACGGCGTACGACATACAAATTGACAATGGACAAAAATGTCCTTACAGGGGCCACCGCCCCCTTGAGCCCTATGTGGCTCCGCCACTAACGATACGATAAGGTCTTTCAAACACGAACATGACACGATATGAATTCCTATTTTTCAAGTGATACGAACACGATCCAAATAAAACATGATACAATACGAATAACACGATAAATTTCACACCAAATTATACATAAATATACGCGATGACTCGAATAAAAACACGATAACACAATTAAGACGAATCATAATTTTGACACGAATACGAAATGACACGACTTCATGTCAATAAAATTCGACACGAACACAACATATCGTATCAATTTCAGATCAATTTCGTGTCGTATTTTTGTTTCATTTTTAAAGTTGACACCCCTACTTTCTTATATATTTTATTTGAAAATATTTGTAATGACTTATTTCAGACCCCTAAATCCAGAGTGCTTTTGTAATCTCGCCTTGTGTAGCAAATGAGTTATTTTTAGGAACCTTTGTTAGAACATAACGAGAATTAAGTTCTTTATTGTGAGTATCTACCGGTCCTAGCTTGCTAATGGGTTTACTACTTTTTACTCTTGGTTTCAATCCCACCAAAGAGAACCCCAGGGTTAAGGCTAGGGGTGATAATTTTTGACACAACACGATAATCCGACATGAACTCGACACGAAGTTAGCGGGTTAGAATTGACGATTTCTTGACACGAACCCGAATATGACACGATCCGCCAACACGAATAATAAACGGGTTAGGTTAGTGTCAAACACGTATAACTCGAAAATGACCCGAATAGACCCGCTTAATTCGTATTTTATGGAGAATATATTAGATAATTTATATATCTTGATAAACATTCTATAAAATTCATGGAGAATCGGATGATAAATTATTTATGTGTTGCAAGAAGTTGAAATTAATTAAATTTAAGTTATTGTAGGCCTATGATTGGTATGATTGGTTAAGACATAAGAGAAAAATTATTTTATATTTTACTTAATGGATTATGCGGGTCAACCCGAACACGACACGATAATAAATAGGTTGGGTTAGTGTTTGCTCATCTAAAATGATTAGTTAAATGGGTCGGGTTAGGATTGACTAATACTTGACACGAACCCAACATGACACGTCCCGAACACAACACGACGCACACGAATTGCCACCCCTAGTTAAGGCACCCTTGAAGTAAGTACCTTTAAAGAAAGTGTACGGTCTTAAGATAAGCCTAGAGGGGGACGTTATATGATATGGACTCTCAATAACCAAAACAGATGTTGTGAAGACTTCTTCCCCTTTTATTAAATAGAAATCTTTTGGAATCAAAGGAAAGGAATAAATCAAACCACTCAAGTATAATTTCAAGTGCAAATTTGAATGTACACTTTCAAATTGAATTATGGTTGATCCTCTTATTAAATTGGTTCAAACATTTAAAATAGGAAAATCAACAATAATTACTTATTTATTAATTCAATATTTCAACCGATTAAGTGGAATGGTCACCGTCAGAGACGAAGCTACTTTGTACGTTGGGTGGTCAAGTGCCCAGGCCAAGAATTTTGGAATTTTTTAATTTTGGGATAAATGTGAAATATAGCAGAAAACAGGGTCATAAGTTCAAAACTCAAACATATATGAGATCTCTTCTTTCCTTCTTATATCTAGAAGTGGTATTATGTAAGACTTCGGCCCTTAAACATCTTTGTTGAACAAAACATATGATTAGTTTGCTTGTTATCATTTGTTTGTTTTTAGGGATTTGCAAATGTATTTAAACTTGTAATTTCTATTTTTTTTAATTTAATGTTTGGTGAGCTAAATTTATTTAAGCCTTAAAAATATAAATTATTAATTAAATATTTGTAAAAAAGTAGAAATAAGCCTAATGTTTTTTAGGGGGCTATCGCCCCCGAACCCGTCTATGGATTGTGCCCCACCAACTCTTGATTCCTGGCTTCGACACTGGTCACCGTGACTCACTTTGAATGTGGGTCTCTAAATATGGAATCCCTAATTTTTTGGTTTGATCATAACTTGACCCATGATCGATCGATACCTTTATTGAACTTTGTGACCTACTCTCCTTATAAATAGGGAGGGATGTATATCTATTACTTGAAACGTATGAAATTAATAAATGAAGTAGTTAATGGTGGGGTTACCATTATACTTTTTATAACGACGAATCATGTATGTGTTCCTAAGAAAATGAATTTGTCCATTTTTGGGGGTCTCAAAGGGGCGTGAAAATACATAAGAACTATTGAATGAAATTAAGGGTAAGCAATAACCTCGAAAGTAAATGTCCATAAGTGCTCACTAGCTTCTTGCTTCATTTTCTCTAGGTCTCGATGAATGACTTCTAAAACTTTATTGCACTAGCTTGCAGGCCATGCGTTGCGTGGCCATAGTTATAGAAATTATGTTTGATCATTTTAATAACATTCATAAAAAAATGATGTTGATTAGGTTAATGCCGATTATGGTATTGTTATTTTAAATCAGTAAAACTTAATATTACAATAATATATCAAATGTTATTAATGAAACTATTGTTTGTATTTCTAATAAACAAAAATGATACTTAAAATTAAATGTCGCGGAAGAAATAAAAGAAAATAATATGTTCATTCTTATCATATTTATATTTATTTCTTTTTTACTGTTAGAATTGAAAACCATTTTTTATTTTGCGTGATGCGCAGGCTAAAGAATACTTGCAACATAGCCAACATCTTTTGATCATTAGATTGAAAATACCAATAACCCAACATGTCTAGAATTAGTTATTGCTTCATTTACCTCATTCCATTCAAGCTTAATTTTTTTAATTCCATTAAAGCTTCATTCTTTGGATCACTTTGTGTAACTACCAAATAATTTTCCAACCGTTGGACATACCAAATCAATCACAATGAAGATTTTTTTTTAATTAAAAGCTTAGAATTAATTTTTAAAAATGTCTCAGATACCAAAATAACACACTATGCAGTAATGCATCGAAGGAAAACACTAAAACAGTGAACATAAAAAAATACAATTGAAATAAAATAACCTAACTAAGTAATATACAATTTTAGTTTCACAAATTAAATAATCAAAATCACATTACATAAATTCAAGAAAACTTACAAAACTGAATACAAAAATTTCTAACCAATTTAATTAAAGGGATGAAAAAGTCTTTTAGATAGGAATAATCAAATAAGAAGTAGGGGGCATTTTCATTATTCTATACATAATCATACACACAATATATGCATAGTAGGGCTGTGTTTCGATCGGATCAGATCGAAAAATGCCTTTTCGAAAAAAAATCTGATTTTTTCGGAAATAAAATAATTACTCCGATTTTCAATCCAATTTTTTTGAAAAATTTAAAAAAATTCCGAATTCGGAAAATTGGCAAAAATCGAAAAAAATAAAAAATTCACAAAATATATTAAAAATCCAGAAATTTCAGAAATTCCAAAAAATTAAATTATGAATTTTCGATTACTCGAAATTTTCATTTTAAAGAAATAAAGAAAATGATTTAACCCAACATGTAAATACATGGGGATTTGACCTATTTTTTATTTGTGTAGAAGTTAGGAGGACACTCATTTTAAAGAGCACAATTTGGAGCCCTCTCCCTCTCCAAACCGATATGGGATATGAAAATGTTTCAAAAAATCGGGAAAAATCGAAAAAATTAGAAATCGAAAAATAATTCGAAAAAAATCGGAAATAATTCAAAATAATCGGATCAGCATAGTTTCGAAAAAATTGGATCGCAAAAATCGGAAATTCAGAATTATTTCCGATTTCCAATCCGATTTTTTCAAAAAAATCAAAAATCGGCAAACTAAAATTTCATTCTAAATTCGAAAAAAATCGGATCGAAAATCGAAAGTTTGAAAAAAAAACCTAGTGCATACTTCTTTCTTCATCTTGTTCATCTATTCTCCATCATTGCTCTACTGATCGGTTTGTGCCCAGAGAGAGTGACGCATTGCGAGATTTTTTTTGTAGCATACCATCAGCGACGGAGGCAGAATAGCCATGGGAGAAGCACGTGCGTCACCCAGGATTTAAAAAAAATAAAAATAAAAATAAATAGTAACCTAATTAATCCTGTCCCAACTCAGCAGCACAACACAAATACATACCTAAAAATTATAAACCCCATCCCCGCTCAGCAGCACAAGAAGAAACCCCGTCCCCGCTCCAGCTTCGGTATTAAAGAGAGAGGTTTGCACGCACCGTCGCTGGGTAAACCCCCAACTCTCCTGCTCTGGTGAATCACCCCATCCCCGCTCTCCGCTCGGCAGCACATCACTGATGAAGGTATGGAAATGGAGCTCATATGAAAGTTTGTACAAACCTTTTTGTTTTCTAGTTATAAAGGACCTGCATTCTGAAATGTTAAGATCATAGGAGTCAAAGAATAAAAAAACAAAATATGGTGAATCTATAATGGTGAACTACCATTATTGCTTGACCTATCCCCAATAATTTATTATCTAACTATTCCAACATTATGCGGGTATCTCTGTTTTGTGGGTATATTCAAGAGGAACCCAATTTTTAGTCAATTTATTTAGTTAAAGAAATGGAAATGGAATGCTTCACAGTTAATCGGAGGTCAACTTTACAGTTAATTTATTTAGTTAAAGAAACCAAATTTTTAATGCTTTACAATTAATTTATTCAGTTAAAGAAACCCAATTTTTTCCTAATAATAATTTTTCTATTTATTGCAATCTCTTGATAACGATTTCTCCAAAAAAGCTTGTGTATAAGTATCTCCAATCGACAATTGAGAGGTCATTTTCTGCTATGAACATCGTGAAAACCGATCTTCGAAATCGTATGGGGGATGGTTGGCTAAGTGACTCTTGTGTGACGTATATCGAAAAAGATGTCTTTGATTGCATTTCTAATGACGCAATTGTGGATCGATTCCAAAAGATGAAAAATCGTAGAGGGAGATTGTAGTTTGCTCATTTTATATTTTAATTAGTACTTATAATGACAAATTTTGGCTACTCGTTTTAGCAATGAAGTATTATGGTTTGTTTTGTTCTATTTTATTACTATTAATGTGTGAATATTTATTTCTTTAGCCATGAAGTATAAATGTGTGAATAATACTAAAAAAAAAAAAATTCGGGCGCTGCTGCCCCCGAACCCCCGCACTTTTTATTATGGTGCTCCACCTATTGAAAATTCCTGGTTCCACCACTGCATACCATGAGTTGTTCGAAACAGTTTGTGCGCACCTCGAATAATTCTCAATTGCGGGGCATGACTTTCGTTGATCAAACATTATTTTAACAGTGCCGAAAATCAAACTGAGGACCAAATTTAATCCACTCCCAAAATTATTCCAGTGACAACATTAAGAGGCACTCGTATTGGGTTTGTGTATTGCGAAATTTTTTTCAAGGTGGTCAAGTGGAATAGCCCTATATTCAAATGACTTTCATTTTATATGTGGGCCCATCTTTAATAAATTGTATTTGCTCCCCAAATCCCCACACCTTAAAAAATATAACTTTCGACATTAATGGGTTCCCTGGAACACAAAAGTAAAAAATAAGAAGTGTTTGTTAGAGCATCCCTTACAGGCACTGCAAAATGGCACATAGCTAGTCCAAAATCACCCTACCAAATCTAACAAAAGTCTTATGGGCAAGTGTAAATATAGGGTAATGCATTGAAACGAAGTGGCAAATGGGAAGAAAGGGATGAGCCTTGGGCGGAACATCATGTTCCGCTTAAGGTTTTCTGAAATTATTTTTTCCTCCCCTAATGTCTTAACTTATTATGTTTACTCCCAAATTAATTACCTGAACCAACTATTTATATAAAAAAAAACGAGTCGTTGAACTAATCAAATATAGTCGTTGTATAAATTACATATTATATAATCCGCTATTTATAAAATATATAATCGTTGCAAACTAAATATATAACCGTTGCAAACTTTCTTGGGGTCAAATTAGGAATAGGGGATAATATTAGAAAGCTTAGGCGGAACATCTTGTTCCGCTTTAGGCTTTATATTTTTTTATTACAGGCGCGGGTCCCACAAAAAACGAACTAAGCCAAATGTATATTTGTTATTTTTTAACCTAGCATTGTCCAAATATACACTTTTACACTGCCCATAAGATACCCAAATACTGCAAATTTGAGTTTTTACCCTACCCATAAGGGATGCTCTTAGTAATCTCAAAACAAAAATAAAATTAAAAGGCTACAAAACTCTTTATATATATAGCAAAAGTATAAAAACATAAGCTTAAATCAATAGTTTGTGGTGAACTTAAATTATAAAATAAATGTGAAAAAAAAGTAAGTGTCCGAGGCATGGAGATCAAATCTTAACTCTTAGAACCCTATGCAGACCTTGGACATAAAAATGCGTGAAAAGGTGTTTAGACATTTCTAATATATTTTAACATTTTTAACTATAACAAGGCTATTAAAAATTCTAAAATGGTACATCCCTTAAATATATGTGTGAGTATATGCAAATTAAAGTACTATTTTTTAAATACTAAGAAAAAAAATATGCATTTTTTTGGACGAAAGGAAGAGAGGTTTGGGATACAATTTGTCTTTTTATTGTTTTGAATGAAATATTGATCCAATTTTTTTAAAGATTCTTTAAAAGGAGTTATCGTTTTATTAAAGCGTTTTCATTTAAAAAAAATTGTGCCTTAATCCTTTTACTAAAAACAAGGCGTAAAAGGCTTAAGGATAGGAGAGTTTCATCCGAACTTCAATTCTAGGGGTGCTTAAACGGACCCTAGATGCACGTTTTAGACCACTGAAAATGAGAAAGGAAACATAGAAATAAGAGGGAAGAGAAAAGGACGGATGGGAAGAGAAGTGAGTGGGAATAAATGATAGGTTAATTAAAGAGAAAAATTAAGGGCGCATTTGGTTCTGTATTTAGAAAATTCAATTTAAACGCTATTTTTAAGTACAATTTTAAAATTCAGTTTTTTGTATTTATAATTATTGATTATTTTTAAATATAATTTTTTGAAAAATTGAAAAACATGTAAATTTATATTATACATATATGTCTCTCTCTCTCTCTCTCTCTATATATATATATATATATATATATATATATATATATATATATATATATATTTATTTATTTATTATCAAAATTACATATATACATGAATTGATAATATTTTTAATACATATGTACTATGTGTATATTTTATATTATTTCATACATTAATAATACATGTATAAAACTATATATAAGTATCATGTATCTATTGATAATATTATCTAACTTTATATTATTTCATACGTTATTTTGTGTACATGTACATATATATTTTTTATTTATAAAAATTACACATATATTAATGTGTCACGTATGTATATTATATATTAAGGTATAAATGCATTAAAATATTAAGAATGAATAATTTTGAGTTGAAAAATAATAAACAGAAATTATAAGACACTTTCAACCTATTTTTTGAAAAATTTGATTATAACACAAAAATATTATAATTCAGTATTTAAAAAAAAATTATCAAAAAATAAATTTATATTAAAATTATATTTAAACACAAAAAATAAAATTTTAATTACAAAACTTCGACGTGGCATTAAATTTCTATGCATCTGTTCCTTGGTAAATTAAAGAAGCACTTGGGTCGTAGAGGCGTGTGAGGCTGCTCTACTAAGGTTTGTAGCTTTCATTTGACTATTTATTTGAAATGATTCTATTTTGAAGCCATTAGAGCCTATAAAGTGCGAGAACGCAGCTTGACGTAGACTATGGGCAAAATCATACGAATTCGTGTATTTTTTAGTTGATATGAATACGATCTGAATAAAAAATAACACGATACGATACAACATGATACGAATTCTATAATTTTTTAAATTTTATACGACATATAAGTCAGACACGATACGACTTCATGTCAAAAAACACGACACGAACACGACATATCGTATCAATTTCAGATCAATTTCGTGTCGTTCCGTATCGTTTTTTCATGTCGCTTAAAAAATTGTCACCCCTAAAACCCACTTCAACAAATACCTTAAAAAATAAGTCTCTTGGTACAGTTATATAACGTTGTTACTGGAACGATCTTGAGGATGAATTGAGTTTGATCCCTAGTTTGATTCTCGACATTGTTAGAAAAATGTTTGGCCAGCGAAAGCGATGAACTACAAATGATGATTAGTCGAGGAGCGCGTAAATTGATCCGGACACCTCTTGGTATGCTAAAAAAAATATATCTTGAATTTATTAAGGAGTATAACGTTGGGATACAGGAATATGCTTTGCAGATTATCAAGATCGCAACATGTCACATTTATCGAAAATGTTATGGCTATTTCAAATGCTAAGATAGGATGCATCGTTGTTTTTTACTTATTGACTTTAAGGAGTTGACTAGAAAAAAGGATTTGACTTGAGGAGAGAAGTGAGGTTCGAGATAATTTCATTGGCTATATTTAATATTGTATTAAATGAGTTAGATTATATAGTTTTAATTTTCTTTGCACAATGCTCTTTGTTTGTACAATGCTTTAATTTTAACTTGATTTACTTTCTAATATGCTAATTACAACTTTTGAGTAAAAATTTCTTTGTGGTTAATGTTTACAAAATTAATATTTGGGGTCGAGCATAAATTATGTCCAAGATTAATGCGTAAATGCCAAACAAAACAAAAACATGTAGGATACGCTTAAACACTCAATTTCAAAATTTAAACTCTTATTTTGGTAAATTATAATTATATTAAAAGATTAAACCAAAAGGTGTACTGACAAATATACATAAATAAGTTGAATACACACAAAACAAAAAAAAAGAGCACAAAGGCTCGAATAACACACCCCCAAAATGAACCGGACAAAGATCCCACAACAATCCAACAAACCTATCTAAAAAAACTACATCTAAGGGCACATATGCCACAAACAAATCATGACTGCAATTTGAATATTCAATATAAAATCGCGGTACACTTGCCATTGAAGATTTTGTAGTTAAATGACAAAATACCACTTAACACTAACAAATGCTGCAACATTGGCTCCAACACCAAACGAGACCTCTAAGGAGGGGATGGAAAACACCATCTCAGTGCCTAATCCCAACCAAATCTAAAGCTAGAAAAACTCTTATCGCCATTACCAACCAAAAATGCGATAGACTACCATTGACATGACATGAAGCACACCTGAAAAGAAAAGATTAGCAGTGCCAAGTTAACCAATCGCGGCAAGGAGATAGGGACGGTATGAGACAACTGGATCTCTAACTGTGCGATGTCACAGGATTAGGAAAAAAATCCAACCAGACCCCTATAAAGACAAAGGCATGCCTAATAGAGGACCACCCATCTTGATCTGACAAGAAATATGCACGAAAAAATGGCGACCAAACAAAAAGGGGTGGGATTCAACAATAGACAAGACTGTGACAAGAGGAATTAAAACAATCTGTGAAGATAAATCGCAATCCAACTACAACCTGACATTAAGCACACCAAATAGATTACGATTGAGATTGGGAAGGCTTTTCAACGAGGATGACAAGGGGACAACACGCCGAAGAGGGAGGAATAGGAGAGTGGGTGGATAATTGGTGTACACATAACCCAAAAGCTAACCGGGTACATCACCAACCGAGTAAGCAACAAGAGAGTAAACCAGTAACAAATCGGGGAGAACCCGGGTATCCCTCAATCAACATCCATACAAATCAGACCATCCATCAAACCATGTGGAGGTGAATAACTCCCTTCTGGACAAATCCATCATGTCAAGCACAACCCAACAACACGGTGATCAAACTCGTTTATAGGGATCATCCAAGCTAACGCTCAGATCAGATAGATCTGATATGATTTTCAATAGGGCACAACACCAAACCAAACATTACACGTACAAAAATGAACACCAAACTCGTCGACGTTGGCATCGTCATTAGGCAGTCCGACGACACCCTATGCCCAAGCCAAGACCCACCAATCACATCCTCAAAAGATAAATCTTCATCGCCTAGGCCAACCAATCAATGAAGAATAGAGCAAGCCACGACCTGACATGAAGCGCACTAACGAGAAGATAGCGGTAGGTAAACCCGTGTTTCGTCCGGATAGGATTGGAAAATGTCTCTTTAGAAAAAAAATTGATTTTTTTGGAAATAAAATAATTATGCCGATTTCCTATCCGAGTTTTTTGAAAAGTTAAAAAAAAAATCGAATTCGAAAAAATCGAAAAATCGACAAAAATTGAAAAAACTCAGAAATTCGGAAAATATATTATAAATCTAGAAATTTTAAAAATTCCAAAATTTAAAAAAAATAAAATTTGAAATTCTGATTACTTGAAATTCTTATTTTAAAGAAATAAAGAAAATGGCTTAACCTAACAAGTAAATACATGAGGATTTGACCAATTTTTCATTTGTGTAGAAGTTAAGAGGATAATCTCCTTTTTATAGAGCACACTTTAAAGCCCTCTCCCTCTCCCAACCGATGTGGGATATGGAATACTTTCAAAAAATCGGAAATTGGAAAAAAGTTTCGAAAAAATCGAAAACAATTCTTAAAAAATCAAAAAAATCGGATCGACATAGTTTCGAAAAAATCAAAAATTCAGAATTATTTTCGATTTTCGATCTGATTTTTTTCAAAAAAATCGGTAATCGGCAAACTAAAATTTCATTACAAATTCGAAAAAAATCGAATCAGAAATCTAAAGTTCGGGAGAAAAACACAGCTCTAGTGGTAGGGGTAATTTGTGTATTTAGTTCGTGTTTTGGGCCGACATGACAGTTTTTTAGATACGAAAACGACACGGTCCAAATAAAAACGACATAACACGATACAACACGAATAACATGATTTTTTAAAATTTCATGCTAAATTAAACATAAATAGACACGAAAACCTAAATAAAAATACGATTAACACAATAAGACACGATACCACGACTTATAATTTTGATACGAACACGACACGACACGACTTCGTATAAAAAATTCGATACAAACATGACATATCGTGTTAATTTCGTATCGTTTCGTATCGTATTTTTATGTCGTTTTTAAATTTGTGACCCCATCATAAGAAAGTAACCTCGGCAGGTGAAAGGGGGGGGGGGGGGGACCCTAACAAGAAGAGCGACACTTTTTTTAATCTCCTTTTTCTTTTAATATCCATGACTTAAAATATCCTTTTCCACTTACGCCTAAAAAAACTTGGAAAAGTACTCTTAGGTCCCTCACAAATAAATTTGAAACAATAAAGGAATTTTGATAAATTTTAAACACTTAGGGCCACTAATTCTCTCTTCTTGTAGAAGTCCACGCTAGTGGCATAATAAGTGGACCTAATAGTAAATTGTCCTTAAATGTTTAAAAATTATCATCAAGGGACCTAATTGTAAATTGCCCAAAAAACGTCTTTATTAAATATGTCCATGACCCCAAAGATGATTTTGGGATACCATTCAAATTGAGGCTAGTGGCCATAAGGAGTCATCAGAACTTTCTCTAGACTAGATTCAATAATAGTTGTTTGGGTTTTGGGCTCCATTAATTTTATTTATTTAATGATTAATTCTCAGTTAAAAATTATTATAAAATTAATCCTTATTTTTTATTTTTAGCAATACTTTTTGGAAAAATATGTAGCTAAAAGTATAAATTTTTTTCCAAAAGTACTACTAAAAGTAAAAAATAGTGATTAATTCTACAATAATTTTTAATCGAGGGTTAATCTCAAAAAGGATAATACTCAAATAACCCTTTCAATAATGGATAATTTTTGCCCGACACAAAAAATCGATACATTTTAATGTGACACGCTGATATGTCGCATTTACATTGGCTTGTGTCTGAGCTCCATTATTGTTGGGATCCGACAAATGAGTCGATTTTGTATATCGACATAGAAGGACCCTTCAATAAATTTAAAGGTAAATAAAAATGTAAAACGTATATATATTATATAAACTCATATATACATTATAAAATTCCACTTACAAACTATCTAGTTTTGCAAAAACATTAGAAAAATTTCACATGCACTTTAAGATATTTTATGTATACATTACTAAAAAGAATTAAGTATACACTACTTGTGTCTTTTAGCCCCCCAAAATTATCGACTAGGGTTGGGCTAAAAAAATGAATTTTTTATTCATTCCACACTAACATTCATTCATAACACTAACAATGTTCATAGTATTACGAAACATCCTAAATAGCAAAATGGAACGCAACATATATTAATTTATATGTCTTGGGTTCCCCACATGGTAACACGAAAATTAGAAATAGTATAAACAACAAGGGGTGGAAAATTGAAAATATATATTTTTGGGTCATATTTTGGCCTCACATGAAATGACAAGAGTTTTTTGAATACGAATACAACACGAGTTCATGTTTATTTTTTTGGTTAATTGCACTTTGTCCCTTCTAATTTTACTTCAATTTTCACTTCACCAACTGTTGATGTAAAAAACTAGATTATATCTAATTAGTCAATCACAGATAAATAAGACAAATAATTTTTAAAGTGGTTCAGCCTTATGAAAATAGCCTACGTCCACTGTTTTGTATTGCTGAATGTTTGCCTTGAATCTCGATAATAGGTTTACCAAGAGATCCAAAGTCCTTTTCTTATGAGGAGATTACAATGTATTTATAGCCTTGAGGCTGTACATATGAAAAGATAATGCGCCGTTATCTAGTAGACATATACATCTGTACGATAATAATGCGCATTTAATGCGTAGTTGCCTTTTGGTTTTCCATCTGTATGCTAAGTAGCTTGGACCGCTTAAGTTTCTCGGTAGGCTTAAGTAGCTCCGACTTCTTAAGTATACTGCTTGTTAAAAGTATTCGTATTTGCCATGTAGGCTGACACGTGTCTTCATATGATTAGTCCACGTCAACAGAATAAATTTGGTATCAACAGAAGCCCCCAATGTTTCACATTTTGAGGTTGAGGAAGAGTGTGGAACATTTTGCTTGAAAACTGCTCGGATTACTGGGTTTCAGAGATTTAGGAGAATAATTTAATTCCTTTTTAGCGCATAATATCAAGCTTCATAAATATTTTGAATTTTCACGATCACTTCGATATTTGTGCCCTTTTCCTCTTTTAGCCGTCGAAAACTCAAACTTTTTCCCTTATAATCATTGCTTTTCTCTATTCGCGAGGTAAAGTATTTAAGTGCGATAGAAATCCTATCGTCTTCTACTTTTCAAATCTGTATCTCTGAACTCTTAATTTTCTCTCTATCTTGTGCCTTCGTTCTTTCCATCGTTCATTGTCAACCGATCTCCTTTTCTTCTATAAGATTTTATTCCTTCTTCTTTATTTATTTTATTCACCATGGTTTATCTTGTTGAATCGTTGGATTAATTTCAGTCTGATTTTTCAATCCCTTCGTGGGTTATTTTGGAAGAACTTCCTTGTCCTTATGATTTATTTTTTTTGGCTGAGGGACACTGGTTCCCAACTCTTTTTGTGGCTGAATGTGGCTTTTCTTTCCCGCTAAATCCCCTGTGTTTGGAGTTTTGCCAATATTTCGATATTGTACCTGCAAGAGTAGCTCCAAATACATGGAGGGTAGTTAATGGCGTATATAGGTTGAATCAACTTCATGGAACTCGAATGGGAATTCTAGAAATTATGTATTGTTATAGATGGGTTACCAGCGACACAACTTTCTATTTAAAAACTAGGTTTTCAAATAGAGCTTTAGTTATCAATCTTCCCGATGACAATAGGGACTATTTTGATCATGGGGTTGTGCTAAAAAATTGGCAACACCCTCCATTAAATGGAAATGATGTGTACTAAGGTCCCAGGTGTCCGCCTTATGGCAATGGGATAGGTTGTTTTTATTTTTGAAATCTTATTTTCTTTGTATTCGATGAAATACATCATTGACATTAATTTTGTTTGTTACAGTTAACAGTAATAGGAAGCCTCCAAAAGAGACTGATGTTAACATAAAACATTTAAAACTTATCTGGGGCTTGCATTAATCAGTTGCTGGGGAGCACATTAGATCTGCTTCTTATTTGTTGAGATACAGAAGCTCCACTTCATCTTTCATTGCTCGTCCTGTGGTGGTTGATCTTGATCAGATACCAACTTCTGAAACCAGTGTGGAAGGATCTTCTTCTGATTTAAGTACTCCTATTACTGATCTGATGAAGAAGAGGAAAGCTCCCGTATTTTTTGATAAGTCTGCTTTTGCCACTGAGGAGGCAAAGAAGAACAAACAAGATACCCCAGATGAGGGGACCAAGAATATAGATGTACCCCCCTCTACTGCTACTAAGGAAACTGGCAAGAAGCCCCCTGTGCCTCCAAAAGAGACAGCACCTTCGAGTGAAACTGTTGCCATTTCACAAATAGAGACAACACCTTTAATTGAAAGTGCTTCTGCTCCTCTGAGGAGATTGAAAAGAAGTTCTACTAAGAGACCTGTTGACCTTATCTCTCAACCTTCAAATGTTGAAAGTAATGTTCCAGCTCTTATTCCTCCGAGCTCTGATATGGGCTTGATAAAATCTTGGATTGTCCCAGAATTCCAAGGTATTGAAGACACCTTTTCTCGTGAGAGACTTACTTCTTTGGCGTCTCAAAACATTACGTTAGTAAGTATCGTTAGCCTGATTTCTTTATCTTCTAGTACTATATTCATATATTGAATTAAACTTCTTTCTTTTTTCAGCTCGTAACATGTTTCAATAGTATTTTGAAGAAAGATGAAGCCATCAGGGCTTCCACTTCTTGAGTGGAATAGAAGAAGCTTTTGCTGAATTAACTCGATCTTTGAAGGAATCTCGTCAGAAGTACAAGGAAGATAAAAGTTCCTGGGAGAAATAATTCCAGTCTGTTGAAATAACTCGAGATCAAGCTGTGACTGCCTCCAAAGAGTTGGAGAAGAAATTAAAGGACGCTGAACAATGTGAAAAGGAGCTTGAAGTTAAGCTTAAATCTGCCGAGGAAAATATCGCTAAGCTGCAAGATGTTGAACGACATAAGAAAGAGGTAGAAGAGAAATTAAAATCTGCTGAAGAGCTCCTTAGGGAAAAAACTTCTTCAGAGAGAGCAAAAAGGAAAGTTGCTGTTAAAAAATCTTTTAGTGCTGGTTGGGACAAGGGTTGGAATAAGGGCCTGGATGTTATGTCTTCTCAAATGGAGTATGCCAGTGTTAAGTATTTCAGGGATGGATGGATATCAGCTTTGAAGAAATTAAAGGTTGCTGAAGATTCTGAGTTGTTCCAGGAGCATACTCATGGGCCTCCTCCTTCTCCTTGGGAAGAAGAAGATGAAGCTACATCAGATGAATCTTCTATAATAATAGGAGAGCAGGTCCCTATTATTACTGTTGTTCAATCTTTCAAGCAAGTCCAACAAACCAACACATCTGCTGAGCAACTGCCATTACTCTCCGAGCAACCAACCCCTTCATCCAAACCGTCCAAAGAAGTTGTAGGAAATAAGGAGAAGGTGTAAAGTTGTTCGGGTCTTTTATTTGTTTGTTTTCATGGATGTAACCCTGAACTGTGTTTTCCTTTATCGTGATGAATAAAAAATGAACTTTTGTTGTTCGTCTGAAATTTCTCTCTTACTTGCTCTGTTCGCATTATTGTTGATTTTGTTTTTTATTTTCTCTTTACTAGTTTGTGGCCAGGATGGAACTCTTATCAGCTAATGATACGAGTTGATGAAGAAGTGCAATAAATATTTCAAAGCTGGTCATGCAGACTTTACTGAGGCCCAAATAATTGACATCCTCGGATTAGGTGCTTCTGAACGAGCAGTTGATGCTTACCAGTACTTGAAGTGCCTACTTGATCGTGCTGTAGCCAATAATGTAGCCTATTATGAAATGATTGAAGATCTTCAACGAACGATCGAGGAGCTTCAACAACAATACAAAGAATCCAACAAACTCCTACATGAGGGTTACGAGCTAAAATGCCAACAACTGAGTTCTTATCGGGGATATGACAAGTACATTTTAGCCTATGAGAAAAAGGAAAGTGTGTTAAAGCTTGAGATCGAAGATCATAGACATATTGCCAAGCCGCTAGAGCAAGAGAATATCGCGTTGCAGGAGGAAATAAAACAACTCAAATTTACTGCCTCCTATTCTTCGGGAGCCTTGGTCCCAATTAATGATGATGGTTTTTCCTTTTTAGAAATAAAAAATGCTAACTTACGGTATGAGTTAGAGACTTTAAAACGCACTGGACTTTCCACACCTGCTCGTGGTAGAGAAAGATCTTCTTCCCGTGGATGAGAAAGGGCTGGTCGGGTTACTATTGATGAGACCAGGACTCAGTTGACCTTAGAAAATCAAGCTGTTCAATTGATGGCGAAGAATCAGGCTTTGGCAGAAATGTCTAAGAAGATTCAGAGTTTCACCGACCAACTCTCCAATCAGATTTCTGCACTGAAAAGTAAAGAAATTATGGTGAAAAAGCTCCACGAGCAACTAGATACATTGACTTATCAATTTCACAAGCAACCCAGAGAATTTTGGATGGCCGGGTATAATAAAGCTTTGTATTATCTTGATGCTCGTTTGCAGCAGTTGAATAACGAGGGATATAAGCAGGGATGGTTGAATGCCTTATGTGTTCTGACACTGGAGCAAGGTCATTTCCTATGGGATTATTATGAACCTGGAGTTCTTGATTTACCTGTGCCTCCCTTCAAAATTTACCTTAGTTGGATTCCAGCCCGTGCCATTCCTCGAATTTTGATTTCTAAGTATCTCGGTGATTATAGTCTTCATTCAAACTTTGAGATATCTCGTCCAGAGCACTTACTTGATCGACCATCCATAATTAATGTCACAATGCTGCGAGATATGAACTTTATAAACTCCCCTTATGCATTAGATGATCCTCCAGCTGGGGTGGAGCCTGTTTCTAAAGCAGAGGGAAAGAAACCCATAGAATAGGACATTTTTATGTAATGAATCAAATTTCATATCGTATGTAATCTGCTTGGTTTTAATAAAGAAATGTTTAATTTCATTTTCTTGGAAATATTTTGTAGAATGTCTTTGTTATTCAGTGGCGAATATATATGTATATCTATATATATCTGTAGAAGGACGAAATGTCCTGTTTGTTTTTAGACAATAGAACTTGTCCCATTTGTTATCTGATTATAGTGACTTGTCACTCTTTGGGCCTAAGTAATGGAATGATTTTCATCCCATGTTCCTGCTTAGTTGTAGTAATCTCGTCAGGATTACCTTATTGCCTAGACAGTGGATGCTCCGGGAGGTCATCCATCTTCTTGCCTAGTTTGGTACCAACCAACTGGAGTTAGTGATTATTGAATTGGCGACTAACCGGAGTTGGTGGTTATTGAATTACCGACTAACCGGAGTTAGTGGTCAATGAATTGGCGACCAACCGGAGTTGGTGGTTAATGACTTGCCGACCAACCAGAGTTGGTGTTTAATGAATTGCCGACCAATCGGAGTTGGTGGTCAATGAATTGTCGATTAACCAGAGTTGGTGGTCAATGAATTGCCGACCAATCGGAGTTGGTGGTTGCTGCTCTTAGTTTGTGTTTGTGTAGTGTATAGCACTAATATTTCGAAAAAAATTCAACAAAGGAGGAAATATGGGTGAAACATCACTTTATTCATATTGAAAGAACTGTGTTACATATGGATTTTAATTACTGATAGTACTTGCGCAGATGCTCTGCATTCCATGCGTTCTTGAATTCTTTCCCCTCCAAAGTTTCAATTCTGTATGTCCCAGGATGAACAACTTCAGTTACTCGGTAAGGTCCATGCCAGTTGGCCTCCAGTTTGTTATGCTTTTGGATCACTTTCTTCAGCACATAATCCCCCTCTTTCAAATCGCACTTCTTCACCCTTTTATTGTAGAACAAGGATGTTTGTTGTTGGTATGAAGCATTCATGATTACTGCTTCTTCCCTAATTTCTTTGAGCATATCCAGGTCTAAACGCCTCATCAAGTAGCTTATGGGAGATTTGAAATTAAGCACCCTATGTGTGGGTAGACTCAATTCAGCAGGTATGACAGCCTCACTCCCGAATGTCAACATGTACGAAGATTCCCCAGTTGCTGTTCACGGTGTAGTATGATAAGCCCACAACACAGAGTGTAGCTCGTTAATCCAGTTTCCCTTGGCATCATCTAGCCATTTTTTCAAACCATTCAGTAGGGTTCTATTCGTCACTTTAGTTTGCCCATTGCTTTGGGGATGGCCTGGCGCATAGTGGATCTTCTGTACATTGGATTGATGACAATATGCAGCGAATTCCTCGTTATCAAATTGGGTTCCATGGTCAGTAATGAATGCGTGTGGGAGACCATATCTGCAAATAATACTCTTCCAAATACACTGATAGACTTTGTCATATGTCATATCAATGAGAGGTTCAACTTCCACCCATTTAGTAAAATAATCCACAACAACCACGAGGTATTTGAATCTTCCTTTGGTCGTCGAAAGTGGCCCGACCAAGTCTATCCCCCAAATGGAGAATGGCCAAGGGGACGTGATGGGTGTTAACAGTGCTTGGGGAGTTCTTCGGATGGAAGATAAATATTGGAATTTATCGCACTTCTTAGCATAAGCTGCGCAATCGACTCTCATTATTGGCCAGTAATACCCCTGTGTTGTTATTCTCTGCAAAAGCCTCTGACCTACTATATGGGCTCCACAGGACCCTTCGTGAACCTCTTCAATCAAGTCTTTCACTTCAGAGGGATGGACACATCTCTGTAGTCCCTCTATAATTCCTCTTCTATACAAAATTCCACCGTTCAATACGTAACGAGCAACTTTAAACTTCAGTTTCTTAGCTGCAAGTTTATCAGTTGGCAACGCCCCCTCTTCGATATAGGCCCTGATGGGATCCATCCAGGAAGGTCCCAAGTCGAGGGTAATGAAGTTCATCATCAAATCTTCGTCTTGCTCCGATCAGCCAGGATTTCTATTGGGATTATTCTTCATAGCTCGGTGCGTGTTGCTGATGCCAACCGAGTTGGGGCGTCAACTCTTGTATTTTCTAATCTCGGTATTCTGATCAACTGAATTGCGGTAAAAGTCGAGACAACCTCCATAGCTTTTGCATGATACTTGACCATTAGTTCTCCTTTCGCTGCGTACAACCCAAGAATTTGATTTACGATTAATTATGAATCATTAAATACAATGACCTGCTCTGCCTTCATGGTTTTGGCTAGACTTAACCCATGATCATAGCTTCATATTCAGCCTCATTATTGGAAGCCTTAAATTGAAAACGTACAGCATGCTTTATATCAATTTCATCAGGACTGTTTAAAACTATTCCTGCTTCACTGTCCATGGCGCACGAAGAGCCATCCACATATAGGTTCTATACGGGCACCTCATTATCAAACTCTTGGTCTGATAGAGTTCCTCAGTGGAATATTTGATACTTCCTTTTATCCTCCCCTGACACTTCTCGCTGCTCGTTGATTATTTTCTCTTGCTTATCCACGGATGGAAGTTGGTCGGGTGCTATCTTCGATGATTTCGTAACATCCACGGGTTGGTCTGTATTAAACTCCTGCTCTCTGGATGTATCAGAGTGAGTAAACTCTGCTATAAAATCAGCTACTTCCTTCCCCTTAAGTGACGACCTAGGCTCATAAACTATATTATATTCGCCAAGTTCTACTGCCCAGTACATCAATCTTCTCAATTTCTCCGGTTTATGCGAAGCTTGTCTTAATGGCATATTAGTATACACTACTATAGTATGGGCTTGGAAGTATGGCCTCATACTTCTACTTGCTTCGATCAGTGCTAGTGCTAACTTCTCTAACCTGGGATATCTGATCTCTCCTCCTCGAAAAGCCTTGCTGGTGTAATAGACCGGTTTTTGTACTCCATCCTCCGCTCTTATCAACGTCGAGCTAACCACATTCTCTGAAACTGCCAGATACAAGTATAGTCTTTCTCCCATCACTAGTCTAGATAACAATGGAGGTGTCCCTAGATATTTCTTCAACTCTTGAAAGGCCTTCTCGCATTCATCATTTTGCTTAAAAGTTTTTCGAAGTGTTTAAAAGAGTGGGAAGCATCTGTCTGTTGCTCGTGACACAAATCTGTTAAGTGCTGCAACTCGCCCTGTGAGACTTTGCACCTCCTTCTTCGTAGCTGGAGATCGTAGCTCTAATAGGACCTTGATCTTTTCAGGGTTCGCCTCAATAACTCGTTGCTTAACAATATAATCGAGAAACATACCTTCTCGTACTTCAAATATGCATTTGGTGGGATTCAACTTCATTTTATATTTCTCTAGTTGATCAAAAGTCTGACCTAGGTCAACTAGATGATCAGCAACTTTCTTACTTTTCGTCAGCATATCGTCAACATAAACCTCCATGTTATGACTGATTTGCTCTGTAAACACCTTATTCATCAGCCTTTGATATGTTTCACCTGCGTTTTTAAGTCCTAAAGGCAAAATATTATAGCAATAAGTTCCCCTTAGGGTGATAAAAGAGGTACTTTCCCTGTCCTGAGGTTTCATTTTAATCTGGTTATAACCAGAGTAAGCATCCATGAAACTCAATAATTCATGCCCCGAGGTAGCATCCACCAGCTGATTGATTCGAGACAAAGGAAAATGATCCTTTGGGCAGACTTTATTAAGATCAGTGAAGTCCACACACGTCCTCCACTTGTTATTTTTCTTCTTTACCATCACCACATTTGCTAGCCAATCCGGATATTTAATGTCCTCAATAAAAAAGGATTTCTGTAGTTTCTCTACCTCTTCCTGTATAACTTGGTTCTTTTCAGGACTGAACACTCTTCTTCGCTGCTTTACTGGCTTAACCTCCTTGTTCATGTTGAGCTCGTGGCACAGGAAACTCGGGTCTATCCCTGGCATGTCTATATGACTCCGTGCAAAGGTATGTTTTCTGCACCTTAGAAATGATACCAGTTCTTGTTTTAATGATACATCCAATGATGCACGAATTTGGGTTGTTTGATCTGGGTGTTCGTCATCCAGAATGATATTTTCGGTAGCTTCCATGACCTGGCCCTTCACGAGCTGATACTCATCTCTAGGATCTACTATTTCAATCTTTGCATCTTCTGTTTCATCTACTTGATATGTAGTAGTCTTCTTCCTGGATTCTTCTCGTTCCTCCTGTTCATCGGATGAATAGTAGTATTCTCGAGCTACTTTCTGATCGCCTTTCACAACTCCTACTCCAAAATTGGTTGGGAACTTTAAACATTGATGTACAGTAGATGGCATTGCCTCGAACTTCTTTAGACCTCCCCTCCCCATGTTGATATTGTAAGTTTATTGGACGTTTTTATCCATTACGAAAAAGCGTACTCGTTCTGTTCGGTAAGCAGTCCATGTACCAATGAGCATGTCCAAGTTGATCATCCCAAGTGGAAAAACCTTTTCGCCAGTAAAACCGAGGATGGGCCTATGATATGGCTCCAACTGGGCTAACTTCAGATTCAAGCTGTCAAAGCATGGGTAGAACATGATATCTGCAGAGCTACCATTATCCACTAGTACTCGTGAAATCTCCACTTCCTTTATTCTCATCTTGATCACCAATGGGTCGTCATGAGGATATAGTACACCTGCCAGATCGTTTTTAGAAAAATCGATGACCAGTTTATCCCTATTTACCTTCCTCGGGCGCTCGTCGTCAACCAAGTTTATGCATTGTATGTAAGAGCAATCTTGGGCCTCATTGAGGTAAGTTTTCCTCTCCGCAGTGAGATCTCCCCCTCCTGCATCTCCACCTGTAATGACATTACATTCAAATGATCCAAAATGAATTAAAAATACCTCACGTTCTGGCTATCTTGGTCTTTTGGGGAGTTCGGGGTCATCTTCTGGATCATCTTCGTGATCTCTCTTCTTGTCTTCTTTTGCTCAATGAGGACATTTAGATCTTTGCCTACCTATGTTGATGGTTTTTCCACCATTTTGGCGATCAACATATTTAGTTAGTTTTCCTCGCCTGATGAGTGCTTCAATTTCATTCTGAAGAGCTATGCAACGTTTAGTCGTGTGGCCGTGATCTTTGGGGAATTAACAGTACTTAGACTTGTCCCTTTTATTAGGATCTGCCTTCATTTTCTCTGGCCAATTTAGCTCCTCGCTGTTCTTGATCTCTTCCAAAATGTGATTTATGTCTACCTTCAAGGGAGTATAATTTCCATACTTCCTTATCTGCTCCAGTGCTTGCTTACCTTTCGACTGCCTGTTGCCACCATTATTCTTTTGATCCTTCTTCTCGATTTTACCAGCCTCAACCTTGATCTCCTTAGTGTCTGTATTCTTCTTTGCAGCCATGGCTTCCTCAGCGTTCATGATTTTAGCTGCCTTTGCCATTAGTTCTTCCATGGTCATAGGCGGATCTTTGGCCAAAGTATAGTACAACTTGTCTGGTAACAGTCCATACATCAGAGCAGTAATTGCTATCTTCTCCTCGTAATTAATTACCTCAAGTTTCTCGTTATTGAAACGAGTAATATAGTCCCTGGTGTTTTCGTCTGTCGTCTGTCGTCTGTCTAACACTCAGTAAGTGTGCTACTCATTTAACTGATTTCGCTCCAAAATAGAAATTCCCTATGAAAAGCTCTGCCAGTTGAAGGAAAGTTGCAATCTTCCCCTGAGGAAGATTGTTGTACCATATCTGAGCTGACCTAGTAAGAGTTCCTGAAAATGCCCTGCATCTCATCTCATCTGGAACCGCATAGATATCGGCAGCAGCTTGGTATTATTCTATATGAAGGACAGGGTCAGTTTTTCCATCATATTTAGGTGTCACCATATGAGCTTTGAATTTTAATGGCGTGGTAAAATCCACGATTGCCTGCACGAATGGTGTTTCTTGGACAAAAGTTCTTTGTAGAGGGTTCTTGGCCTTAGCCATTTCCCTTAACCTGTCCTCCAACCTTTGAATAGAGCCTTTCCATGCATCATTTCCCACCTCAGGCCTATTTATTCGAGCAACTGATCGCGTTGAGTTTTTCTCTTGGGACCTTTCATCACGGCTGTTGGGCGTGATTGGGCAGAGCCTTCCCTTAGGTCGGATGGTCGTTAAGATTTCCTCGACACAATCCTAAGAGGACTTCTATTCCTCCTAGGTCCCAATCGATCAAAAGGGGAGGCTCTACTCAACCTTTCTAAAGCACTAGTCCTTTTTGGAGTTAGAGTGACATTCTGTTGGGAATCTGTAGCTCGTACTGATGAAGTCCGGACAGGTTGATACGAAGGATCATTAGTCCTCTCAGTAAGATATGAGCTAGTTCGTCTAGATTGAGAGACCTCCAGGAATAGTGTTTGTCTAGTTCTTGAAGATGGAAGATGGGTTTTTCTTTGAACACTTCGTTATCCTGATTGGGCCGGCACTCCATCTTGAACAGTTTGTATAAGTTGACGCATGGTTTCTTACATGTCCGTTTTCCCTTGGGCTAAATTAGTCATTATGCCAGCCAAATCTTAAATATTTGGTGGAGTAAAGGGGTTTGGAGGGACTCCAGTGTTTCGATTACTGGATTCAGGAATCTCAACCCTAGATGATGAGTTGTTTGGTGAAAAGCGATAAATATAGTCGCTTCCCACAGATGGTGCCAATCTGTTGATGTAAAAAACTAGATTATATCTAATTAGTCGATCACAGATAAATAAGACAAAGGATTTTTAAAGTGGTTCAGCCTTATGAAAATGGCCTACGTCCACTGTTTTGTATTGCTGACTGTTTTCCTTGAATCTCGATAATAGGTTTACCAAGAGAACCAAAGTCCTTTTTTTATGAGGAGATTACAATGTATTTATAGCCTTGAGGCTGTACATATGAAAAGATAATGCGCTGTTATCTAGTAAACATATATATCTGTATGATAATAATGCGCATTTAATGCGTAGTTGCATTTTGGTTTTCTTGATGTGGATGCTCTGCATGCTAAGTAGCTCGGACCGCTTAAGTTGCTCGGTAGGCTTAAGTTGCTCGGTAGCTCGGAGCGCTTAAGTATGCTGCTTGTTGAAAGTAGTCATATTTGCCACGTAGGATGACACGTGTCTTCATATGATTAGTCCACATCAGCAGACTAAATTTTGTATCAACACCAACCCTAATATCATTTTCTATAACCCCCTTTATTTATAAAAATGCATTATTTTACTCTCAAATCTTAATGGTGTTAAATTTTTGGAGGGAAAGTTGATAATGTGCACACATGAGGGTATTTTTGTCCAAACACTTGTGCAAATGACCAATTTTTTGTCCGAAAGCTTAACATAGTTATAGCAAGAGGGTAAAATGATTTTTCATTTTAAAAGTTAAGGGGATTAAGTCTATTGATACCAAACTTTACCATCCTACGCGAACCAATTACAAGTCAGCACATGTCATCCTATGTGGAACAAGTCCAAGTCAGCATGACAAGAAAAACCCGCCCAACAAGGAATCCCGATCAACATGGTTATCCGACCAATAAGGAAGCCGATTATCCGACCAACTGGGAAGCCCGAGTAACAGCCGAAAATCCATTCTGTACAGCCAACCAAGCGCCAACAGTCTTACAGCCTGTATTGCTTGTGAAGCGATAGGATTCATATAATTAATTCTCATTATGTATTGATGTAAATGCCTAATAAATAAAGGCATTCCATCCTTTCACATGACAACAATTAAGACCCCCCTTGGGCTATAAATACATTGTATCACCCTCATTACAGGGGACCAGAATATAAATCAAGGCAGTCAATACATAATAGTGGACATAAGCTATTCTATTGAGCCAAACCACTTTAAAAATTTCTTGTGTCTTGTTTATTTTACTTAATTTTATATATGATCAAATAATTAGGCCTAGTCTAGTTTTTTGCATCAACAGATTGATGCCGTCCGTGGGAGCGTATTACTAAATGTTGTCACTCATTTACCATCCATGGAAGAGATTCCTGAATCAAGTACAAAAAATGAGGTAATTCCACCTAATCCCTATGCTCCTCTAAATAATAATGATTTAACACGAATTTTGGCTAGTTTAGCCAAAGTTCAAGAGGCTACGCAGGACATCATGCGACAGTTGGCGCTAACTCAGCAAGTCGGAGTTCCTGCATAATTTAACATGCCACCTCCGTACTCCAGGAGTGTTGGACGTAGCCGTTCCAGAACTTTAAGGGATCCTTCATACCTGCCTGGGGCAACCTCCTCCATCAGGATTACTAGATCTTCTGATGGACAATCTCTCGTCCGAGAAAGATTGAGTGCCTTAGAAAGGCCAAGTAGGACCTCTCTTTTTGATCGTCTAGGACCTAAGGGAAATTTCCTGAGGGTTGCATCGAGAGATACTCGACGACCATGCGATTTAAGGGAAGGTTCATCCCAATCTAGATTAAGCAGCCGACAAAATGAAAGATCCTGTCGTTCCCACGAAGAAACCTCAACAAGGTATGCTAGTTGGCATGGAAAAACTGCAATCCATAGATCTGGGGCTGACAGTGACGCTTGGAAAGGTTCTATCCAACGTTTGGAGGATAGGTTGGGGTAAATGTCTAAGGCCAAAATTCCTCTGCAAAGAAGTTTTAGTAAGAGATCCCCCTTTGTGTAAACCATTGTAGATTTCCCCACGTCGACCAAGTTCAAGGATCCAGTGGTTACTCCCAAATATGATGGGAAAATTGACCCAGTTCTCTATATAGAGCAATATCAAGCAGTGGCTGATATTTATGTTGTTCCCGATAAGTTTAGGTGTAGGGATTTTATAGGAACGATCACTGGATCTGCTCAAATATGGTATAGTAGTCATCCTCGGGGATAAATTTCTTGCTTTCAACAGCTGGCCGAGCTATTCATTGGTAATTTTTGTTTTGGAGAAAAGCCAGTGAAACGAGTGTGACACCCCGCCTAATTAAATACCGGGCGATCACTCCTTTATTAAATTAAATCAAGGTAAACAGTTGGTTCATTCTCAGCATCACTGTCGATAAAAATAATTTTTCCAATTTAACACCCTAAATAATTAAGCTAAGTGTCAAAACATTTTTCATACAAACTTCCAAATTTTAATTAAAGAAAAGATTTTATTAATACCAAAACAACATTTCTACATTATAGAATCACACCACGAAATCTAAATAAAACCATACATTCACCAATCGAATGTCAATAATATAAAACTAAAATCATAAACCATCCTGAAACAAATCCCATAAATAATACTGGAATAACTGAAATATAAAAATCCCCAACAATAAATGAAATGATAAAAAGGGCGACACGTGCCCCATAAATGAGAGTAATAGGAGTGGAGTCAATGACAGAAGCCGTCTACTCAAGGGACCTGCAACTCCCACCTAAGCTGCAGCTCGTTTTTCTCAAAGAATCCTAAGCAAGACGCCCCTGTGGCTGGGCACCTGAAAAATATACATATATATATACAAGAGAGAGAGAGAAAAGGAAACGGGTCAGGGCCCGAAAGTGTGTTTGATTTTAGAATACGTTAAGCAAGTATTTAAATTGATACAGGCCAATGCAACATCATATTAGTTCGTCTCTCTCTTGAGAAATACTCACCTCTGTTCTAATGTGCACTCCTATCGTACTAACCTTCCCAATGGTTCGTTTATCTTAACTTACTCAAATGTTTTCAAAACTGAACGATGACAATGTTATAAAAAGGTTACTTTTAATTTGTAGTATTCCTCTCGTTTTAGCTTCATTAAATTATAAGATTTCCCCGTGCCTTTTCATATTTTCACAAAACAAGTATTTAATAATCTGAGTCAACAATCATGTTCTACTTAACAAATCACAGTAGGAAGTTCAAAGTTTATAACCTCATATATATATTAACTACTCGCATAAAATATATATAATGGCACCCCAACTAAACTATGGTGCGGGCATACTCTGCTATCCAAACCCCGTATCGCTCACATAAAGGGAAATACAAGTTCGGAATCACTCTCGAACTGTATTAACATATACAAAACAACGTTGAGGCGAAGCATAGATTCCAAGTCCAAGAGGTCAGTACATACCCACACGTCTCTTAGGACCGTCCGACTATCAATTTAATAGCCCGTACCTAGGATCTCTATCTTCTAGGGTACGATTCAATATCCCCATAAAGCAACACGGGATACGATCGTCCCAGCGCGGTAACCTCAGGGATAGCAAGTAGCGCGGGTACGTTTTTCACATGTATATAATATATGGACACACATTCATATAAATATACCGATTTCATCATATTAATATAGGTCACTTTCATTACCCATAATTACAACCTTTGTCCTAAATTTCACCTTATTAGTATAACGTATAAGGTTTCGCCTCTAACCTTAATTCGAAGGGTTTTCTCACTCATTACCTAATACTCATGGGTTATAACCTTAAAATTCTAAAATTCAGTAAATAACTTTATTTGATTCCAACGTAACTCTCTTACGCACCTCACCCTTAAGTTTCATAAATCTAACAACCTAAAGTAAATATCCCATAATTACCCTCTTCGTTGAAGATTAAAGGTTCTATCATATGTCCATATACCCTACTGGTCCTCAATATCTCCCAAATCATTTTATTTAGAATGCCCAACGTTTATTCCACGATAAATTAATTCAACTAATTAAACAAGGGGAATAATCGGCTGCCAGGGAGGGTCGATCGATCGACGTCTGGGGGTCGACCGATCGATCCTTCGATCGATCGACGCTCTAGGGTCGATCGATCGATCGAGCAGGTCCGTGAAAATTCTGCAGAAATTGCAGTGACGGGGTTGCTTAAGTTTCTTCATCAAAACTCATATTTTCCAACTCTGATTGACCCAAAAAGTCTACTGCTTACATCCTAACATAATTCCAGGTATCTTTAACGATCAGCATGCGTATCTACATCAATAAACATGATTAAACAACCTAATATTTCATCTAATCATCAAGAACCCTACAGTTTTCTTAACCTTTGTTCTAATCAGTTTTCTCCAGAAATTCCTTCTAACAAATCATCATAATTTCGTGGGTTAAACATCTACTTCACATATTAATTTCCAGAATAAGGTTCATATGATTTCTACATGCAAATCCCTATCAAAATTGGGTTTTCTTCCATAGATTATACTCTTAATCATTCCTACACTAACATGATTATTGCACCAACGAAAATACGCAAGTTAAACACTTGCCTGGGATTTCAGAGGTCTGGTTTCCTGCTGATATTGGTATGGCTGCGTTCTCCTCCTCGCGATCTACGCGTTGGTGGTGACGGTGGTGCAAAAGGTGGTGTTTTTGGCCTTGAATCACCTAGCAAGGTCTCTCCTCTCTTCTCCACTAGCCGTCTTAGGGTTCTGAATGATCTAACCCTAAAAGGCTGACTTAAAAGGCTGCTAAGGATGGCTGAAATTCGTGGGTTTAATTACCCTAATTTGTAAAATTACCAAAACGCCCTCCCGGGTCACTAATTAAGCCTAAAAACATCCCGAGACCCAAACTAAACCCCCGGGTACACTTTTCTGACTATCTCGACCCTTCCGGACGCGTTGGCGCACTCAAAACGACCATACGGACAACTCATAAAATATTTACTTTTATATCTCAATAATTAGTCCCGACGCGACACGGGCGCGTCCCGACTAAAATTACCAAAATTGTCATTTTCATTCACTCGTGACATTTACCATATATTACTATGCTCTTAAGTAATATTCAACAATTTCATATTATTACTAACTCACGTCACGTTAATAATTATAACATAATTAATTTCCGGATTTTTATTAAATAAATCCCCAAATTAATTATAGCATAAAAATACGGGGTATTACATACTTCCCCCCTAATAACGGAATTTCGTCCCGAAATTCGGAAAATAAGGCATACCTGGTAAAAACAACTCTGGATATCTCTCGCGCATATCTGCCTCACGCTCCCAAGTGGATTCCTCCACATTATGATGTTCCCACTGGACCCGCACGAGTGGAACTATCTTCGACCTCAATCTCCTCTCACTGTAGTCTAGAATAGCCACCGGTCTCTCCTCGTAAGAGCTATCCGACTGTAAGTCGATCTCATCTATCGCAATGTGAGTATGGGCCATATCATCCCGAAGGTATCGTCTCAACGACGAGATGTGGAATACATCGTGGATGCGATGTAAATGTTCTGGCAAACCCAACCTGTATGCTACTGATCCAATTCTCTCGATGATGGGAAATGGTCCTACGTACCTCGGAGCCAACTTTCCCTTCTTCCCGAACCTCATCACTCCTTTTATAGGAGATACACGCAACAACACTTGATCTCCCACATTAAACTCCCGGAAGAATCGTTTCGCATCGGCGTAGCTCTTCTGTCTGTCTTGGGCTACCCGAATACGACTCCTGATTATCTCAATCCTCGCGGAGGTCTCCTGGATCACTTCTGGTCCTAATAACTTGTTGTCCCCCACCTCGAGCCAACAGGTTGGAGAGCGACAAGGCCTGCCGTACAAAGCTTCAAATGGAGCCATGCCAATCGTAAACTGATAGGAGTTATTATAAGCAAACTCGACCAGTGGAAGATGTGGCTCCCAACCTCCCCCGAAATCGAGGATACACATGCGTAGCATATCTTCCAGCATCTGATTAGTACGCTCTGTCTGTCCATCTGTCTGTGGGTGGTAAGCTGAACTCAGTCTCAACTCTGTACCCATAGCTTCCTGAAAGCTTTCCCAGAAACGCGACACAAAAATCTTGTCTCTGTCTGACACAATATTCAGGGGCACCCCGTGTAATCTGACGATCTCAGCGATGAACAACTGAGCATACTGACCCGTGGTATAATCTGTTCGCACCGACAGAAAATGAGCCACCTTGGTCAAACGGTCTACAATCACCCATATAGAATCATGGCCCCTCTGTGATGTAGGCAAACCTGTAATGAAATCCATGGAAATACTTTCCCACTTCCACGCAGGTACTTCCAACGGCTGAAGTAATCCCGACGGTTTCTGGTGGTCCACCTTCACCAGCTGGCAAGTAGAACATTTGGACACAAATTCAGCGATGTCCTTCTTCATCCCACTCCACCAGTACTGACGTCTCATATCCTGGTACATCTTATCGCCTCCCGGATGTACAGCAAATCGGGACCCATGAGAATGAGTCATCACCTCATGATGTAGCTCTGCTCCTTCTGGAACCACTAATCTCCCATTAAACCGCAACCCTCCATCCGAACTAACAGAATAGGACTCAGCACCCTCGGCTAGAAGTCGTACAATCTGCTCCTGACAAAACGGGTCTGTGGTCTGTGCCTGTATCACCCTCGTAACAATCTCGGGTGTGACTGTCATCACGGATATGAAAGAACGTGCTACTGCGTCTTGGTGACCCAACTCCTTCCATTTTGCTTTCCAGATGTCCGCCACATCATCAACCGGTCTACGGCTCAACGCATCAGCAACTACGTTGGCTTTCCCCGGATGATACTGTATATCGAACTGGTAATCTTTTACAAACTCTAACCATCTGCGCTGACGCATATTCAGCTCTCGCTGAGTGAACAGGTACTGCAGTGACTTATGGTCTGTGAACAAACGGAATTTCTCGCCCAATAAATAGTGCCTCCAAATTCTCAATGCAAAGACGACCGCAGCTAACTCCAGGTCGTGGGTGGGGTAATTCTTCTCATGCGGCTTAAGCTTGCGGGAAGCAAAAGCTATAGCCTTCTCTTCCTGCTGAAGTACTCCCCCAAGTCCTCGTAAGGACGCATCTGTGTAAACCAGGTACTCTACACCCGGCTTCGGTAGAGCAAGGACTGGTGCCGAAGTAAGCTTGTCCTTCAGCTCGTCGAAAGCCAACTGACAAGCGTCATCCCAAACATATGGTACCCCCTTGCGAGTCAGATTCGTCAATGGACCCGCTATTTTGGAGAACCCCCGAATGAACCTCCTGTAGTATCCTGCCAACCCCAAGAAACTACGTATTTCCGTCGGTGTCGTGGGTTACCCCCACTCCCTCACCTCTGACACTTTGCTCGGGTCAACTGCTATCCCCTGCTCAGAAACAACATGGCCCAAGAATTGTACCTCTCGCAACCAGAATCCACACTTCTCGTACTTAGCATACAACTGATGTTCTCGTAGAGTCTGAAGAACCTGCCTCAAGTGTTCGGCATGCTCCTCCTCGGAGCATGAATATATCAAGATATCATCTATGAAGACGATGACGAACTGATCCAAGAACTCTCTGAATACTCGGTTCATCAAGTCCATGAAAACGGCTGGGGCATTTGTGAGCCCGAACGGCATCACCCTGAACTCATAGGACCCATATCTCGACAAGAAGGCAGTCTTCGAAACATCCTGCTCTCTTATTCGCAACTGATGGTACCCCGACCTCAGATCTATCTTCGAAAAGAAAGTTGCTCCCCTTAACTGGTCGAACAGATCATCGATTCGAGGCAACGGATACTTGTTCCGTATCGTGACCTTGTTCAACTCCCTGTAGTCCACACACAATCTCAGTGAGCCATCTCTCTTCTTCACAAATAAGACTGGAGCGCCCCACGGTGAGGTACTCCTACGAATGAAACCCTGACCTAATAGCTGCTCAATCTGATCTCGTAGCTCTCGCATCTCTGCCGGAGCCATACGGTACGGTGCGCGTGCTATAGGTCTCGTATCCGGCAATAAGTCTATAACGAAGTCTATCTCACGACTGGGCGGTAGGCCTGGTATCTCCTGAAACACATCGGAATACTCCCTAACAACTGGGATCGAATCCAAAGGAGTCACAACCTCCTTAGAGGTATCCTCCTCAATGTAATATAAATGAGCGGTCGAACCTCCCTCTGGGCGAGGCATCGCTACTACAAACATCTCTTGCCCCGGAATGGCAAAAACAATGCTCCCACCGAAGCAATCAATCATGGCTCTATAAGATGCGAGCCAATCCATACCAATAATCACGTCATGCTCGTGCATGTCTAAGACTAGCATGTCTGCAGGCAATACCAAGCTACCGATCTCTACCCCTACTCCCCGGCATATAAAGAATATAAGTGACCCACTCCCCAGTGGTGAGTCGACACACGTCACGGTGCTGTCTGCTGTGGCTAACAATCCTAAGGACTTCGCAAAATGCGTAGCTATAAAACAGTGCGTTGCCCCCGTATCAAACAAAACTTTACCCATAGTACCATGGATAGGAAACATACCCTCAATCGCGGGTGGCGCCTGTGGAGCTGCCGCCTGGTGGACGTTATAGACACGTCCGTACTGCAATTGCCCCTACTGCACTGGAGCTGCTGGAATGGCTGGTAGGGCTGGCATCTGGGCTGGAGCTGGAAGGGCAGGTGGAAAGAGTGGTCTCTGCGGCTCATTACGGGCTCCCTGCTGCTGTGGGGCCCTATCGCCCTCTGGGCAATCCTGACGCTTATGGCCGTGCTTGCCACACACAAAACACCGGCCTCTGAAATTACCTCCCCTCTGTCCCTGCTGACCACGGCCCTGCTGGCCGTTACCTCCACGCCATTGGCCCTGTTGGCCCTGATGTGCACGCTGTTGGCCTTGCTGGCCCTGTTGTTGACCCTGCGGTCGGTGTTGGCCCTGCTGGCCCTACTGATTAAGCTGACCCTGATGGTCCTGCCTGAATCCCCCGAATCCCTGCCTAGAATCACCTGAACGGAATCGCTTAGCAGGGTCCCCCTGATGGAAACTCTGCTCGTGCTGACGAGTCTGTCCCTGAGTTGGTGCCCCACTGGCACTATTACCCTCGGTCCTGCCCTGCTGGCTGGACTCTCCTGCTCTCTTGCTTCCCTGAAGATGGAAGCGGTGATCCTGGCAATGTAGTAACGCTGCATTGAGTACGTCAGTGAAAGTACTCAGGGATAAATTTCCAATAAGGTGCTGACGGATCCTCCAAGCTAACCCGTCGACGAACAGCAAAATCTTCTTGCTCTCAGTGGGTGCCTCATCCGGCACAATAGTGAGAAGTCTCGTGAACTCCTCCTCATACTCTGCTACAGTAGGTTCTCCTGCTTCAGATTTAGCAATTTTCGCCTCATCTCAGTCTGCACTGCGGGTGGAAAGTACTTGCGGTCAAACCGCTCCCAGAAAATCTGAATAGGGATCGTGTCCCTCTCCTCCAAAGTAGTAGTGGACTCCCACCACTGTAATGCGGCTCCCACCAGTTTAAAAGAGGCCAGTAGCTGCTTCTGCACTTCGGTGCACTCATACATACGGAGGTGCCGCTGGATGTCCTTCTTCCATTGGCTGACAGTAATAATATCGGAGCTACCAGAAAACTCAGGGGGATGTGCTTTCTGAAAAGCATCCCGAACTCTCTCCCATGCAGATGGAAGCTGTGCTGGTTACTGGCGCCACTGCCTGGACCTGTGGTGGAGCCTGCTGAATCACCGCTATCGCGGCATTTACCGCCTGAGCAACGATGGCGGCCACTTCATTCGCATTCATTGTGCCTGGTGCCGGAGCTGCTGGCTGCTCGGCTTGGGCACGCCTATCCTTCGGAGCACGTCTCGGAGGCATCTGAAACATGAACAAGTTTATTAGTCTACAGTTATCAACAAATTTCGAATAGCTGAAGACTTAAACGTGAAAGCAAGAATACAACAGTCCTAACAATAGGGCTCTATAGCAATAACGTTAAGCTGAAAGCGAAAATAAGCCGTACAGATCCTATGGACACTAGAACCTGGCTCTGATACCACCTGTGACACCCCGCCTAATTAAATACCGGGCGATCACTCCTTTATTAAATTAAATCAAGGTAAACAGTTGGTTCATTCTCAGCATCACTGTCGATAAAAATAATTTTTCCAATTTAACACCCTAAATAATTAAGCTAAGTGTCAAAACATTTTTCATACAAACTTCCAAATTTTAATTAAAGAAAAGATTTTATTAATACCAAAACAACATTTCTACATTATAGAATCACACCACGAAATCTAAATAAAACCATACATTCACCAATCGAATGTCAATAATATAAAACTAAAATCATAAACCATCCTGAAACAAATCCCATAAATAATACTGGAATAACTGAAATATAAAAATCCCCAACAATAAATGAAATGATAAAAAGGGCGACACGTGCCCCATAAATGAGAGTAATAGGAGTGGAGTCAATGACAGAAGCCGTCTACTCAAGGGACCTGCAACTCCCACCTAAGCTGCAGCTCGTTTTTCTCAAAGAATCCTAAGCAAGACGCCCCTGTGGCTGGGCACCTGAAAAATATACATATATATATACAAGAGAGAGAGAGAAAAGGAAACGGGTCAGGGCCCGAAAGTGTGTTTGATTTTAGAATACGTTAAGCAAGTATTTAAATTGATACAGGCCAATGCAACATCATATTAGTTCGTCTCTCTCTTGAGAAATACTCACCTCTCTTCTAATGTGCACTCCTATCGTACTAACCTTCCCAATGGTTCGTTTATCTTAACTTACTCAAATGTTTTCAAAACTGAACGATGACAATGTTATAAAAAGGTTACTTTTAATTTGTAGTATTCCTCTCGTTTTAGCTTCATTAAATTATAAGATTTCCCCGTGCCTTTTCATATTTTCACAAAACAAGTATTTAATAATCTGAGTCAACAATCATGTTCTACTTAACAAATCACAGTAGGAAGTTCAAAGTTTATAACCTCATATATATATTAACTACTCGCATAAAATATATATAATGGCACCCCAACTAAACTATGGTGCGGGCATACTCTGCTATCCAAACCCCGTATCGCTCACATAAAGGGAAATACAAGTTCGGAATCACTCTCGAACTGTATTAACATATACAAAACAACGTTGAGGCGAAGCATAGATTCCAAGTCCAAGAGGTCAGTACATACCCACACGTCTCTTAGGACCGTCCGACTATCAATTTAATAGCCCGTACCTAGGATCTCTATCTTCTAGGGTACGATTCAATATCCCCATAAAGCAACACGGGATACGATCGTCCCAGCGCGGTAACCTCAGGGATAGCAAGTAGCGCGGGTACGTTTTTCACATGTATATAATATATGGACACACATTCATATAAATATACCGATTTCATCATATTAATATAGGTCACTTTCATTACCCATAATTACAACCTTTGTCCTAAATTTCACCTTATTAGTATAACGTATAAGGTTTCGCCTCTAACCTTAATTCGAAGGGTTTTCTCACTCATTACCTAATACTCATGGGTTATAACCTTAAAATTCTAAAATTCAGTAAATAACTTTATTTGATTCCAACGTAACTCTCTTACGCACCTCACCCTTAAGTTTCATAAATCTAACAACCTAAAGTAAATATCCCATAATTACCCTCTTCGTTGAAGATTAAAGGTTCTATCATATGTCCATATACCCTACTGGTCCTCAATATCTCCCAAATCATTTTATTTAGAATGCCCAACGTTTATTCCACGATAAATTAATTCAACTAATTAAACAAGGGGAATAATAGGCTGCCAGGGAGGGTCGATCGATCGACGTCTGGGGGTCGACCGATCGATCCTTCGATCGATCGACGCTCTAGGGTCGATCGATCGATCGAGCAGGTCCGTGAAAATTCTGCAGAAATTGCAGTGACGGGGTTGCTTAAGTTTCTTCATCAAAACTCATATTTTCCAACTCTGATTGACCCAAAAAGTCTACTGCTTACATCCTAACATAATTCCAGGTATCTTTAACGATCAGCATGCGTATCTACATCAATAAACATGATTAAACAACCTAATATTTCATCTAATCATCAAGAACCCTACAGTTTTCTTAACCTTTGTTCTAATCAGTTTTCTCCAGAAATTCCTTCTAACAAATCATCATAATTTCGTGGGTTAAACATCTACTTCACATATTAATTTCCAGAATAAGGTTCATATGATTTCTACATGCAAATCCCTATCAAAATTGGGTTTTCTTCCATGGATTATACTCTTAATCATTCCTACACTAACATGATTATTGCACCAACGAAAATACGCAAGTTAAACACTTGCCTGGGATTTCAGAGGTCTGGTTTCCTGCTGATATTGGTATGGTTGCGTTCTCCTCCTCGCGATCTACGCGTTGGTGGTGACGGTGGTGCAAAAGGTGGTGTTTTTTGCCTTGAATCACCTAGCAAGGTCTCTCCTCTCTTCTCCACTAGCCGTCTTAGGGTTCTGAATGATCTAACCCTAAAAGGCTGACTTAAAAGGCTGCTAAGGATGGCTGAAATTCGTGGGTTTAATTACCCTAATTTGTAAAATTACCAAAACGCCCTCCCGGGTCACTAATTAAGCCTAAAAACATCCTGAGACCCAAACTAAACCCCCGGGTACACTTTTCTGACTATCTCGACCCTTCCGGACGCGTTGGCGCACTCAAAACGACCATACGGACAACTCATAAAATATTTACTTTTATATCTCAATAATTAGTCCCGACGCGACACGGGCGCGTCCCGACTAAAATTACCAAAATTGTCATTTTCATTCACTCGTGACATTTACCATATATTACTATGCTCTTAAGTAATATTCAACAATTTCATATTATTACTAACTCACGTCACGTTAATAATTATAACATAATTAATTTCCGGATTTTTATTAAATAAATCCCCAAATTAATTATAGCATAAAAATACGGGGTATTACATACTTCCCCCCTAATAACGGAATTTCGTCCCGAAATTCGGAAAATAAGGCATACCTGGTAAAAACAACTCTGGATATCTCTCGCGCATATCTGCCTCACGCTCCCAAGTGGATTCCTCCACATTATGATGTTCCCACTGGACCCGCACGAGTGGAACTATCTTCGACCTCAATCTCCTCTCACTGTAGTCTAGAATAGCCACCGGTCTCTCCTCGTAAGAGCTATCCGACTGTAAGTCGATCTCATCTATCGCAATGTGAGTATGGGCCATATCATCCCGAAGGTATCGTCTCAACGACGAGATGTGGAATACATCGTGGATGCGATGTAAATGTTCTGGCAAACCCAACCTGTATGCTACTGACCCAATTCTCTCGATGATGGGAAATGGTCCTACGTACCTCGGAGCCAACTTTCCCTTCTTCCCGAACCTCATCACTCCTTTTATAGGAGATACACGCAACAACACTTGATCTCCCACATTAAACTCCCGGAAGAATCGTTTCGCATCGGCGTAGCTCTTCTGTCTGTCTTGGGCTACCCGAATACGACTCCTGATTATCTCAATCCTCGCGGAGGTCTCCTGGATCACTTCTGGTCCTAATAACTTGTTGTCCCCCACCTCGAGCCAACAGGTTGGAGAGCGACAAGGCCTGCCGTACAAAGCTTCAAATGGAGCCATGCCAATCGTAAACTGATAGGAGTTATTATAAGCAAACTCGACCAGTGGAAGATGTGGCTCCCAACCTCCCCCGAAATCGAGGATACACATGCGTAGCATATCTTCCAGCATCTGATTAGTACGCTCTGTCTGTCCATCTGTCTGTGGGTGGTAAGCTGAACTCAGTCTCAACTCTGTACCCATAGCCTCCTGAAAGCTTTCCCAGAAACGCGACACAAAAATCTTGTCTCTGTCTGACACAATATTCAGGGGCACCCCGTGTAATCTGACGATCTCAGCGATGAACAACTGAGCATACTGACCCGTGGTATAATCTGTTCGCACCGACAGAAAATGAGCCACCTTGGTCAAACGGTCTACAATCACCCAGATAGAATCATGGCCCCTCTGTGATGTAGGCAAACCTGTAATGAAATCCATGGAAATACTTTCCCACTTCCACGCAGGTACTTCCAACGGCTGAAGTAATCCCGACGGTTTCTGGTGGTCCACCTTCACCAGCTGGCAAGTAGAACATTTGGACACAAATTCAGCGATGTCCTTCTTCATCCCACTCCACCAGTACTGACGTCTCATATCCTGGTACATCTTATCGCCTCCCGGATGTACAGCAAATCGGGACCCATGAGAATGAGTCATCACCTCATGATGTAGCTCTGCTCCTTCTGGAACCACTAATCTCCCATTAAACCGCAACCCTCCATCCGAACTAACAGAATAGGACTCAGCACCCTCGGCTAGAAGTCGTACAATCTGCTCCTGACAAAACGGGTCTGTGGTCTGTGCCTATATCACCCTCGTAACAATCTCGGGTGTGACTGTCATCACGGATATGAAAGAACGTGCTACTGCGTCTTGGTGACCCAACTCCTTCCATTTTGCTTTCCAGATGTCCGCCACATCATCAACCGGTCTACGGCTCAACGCATCAGCAACTACGTTGGCTTTCCCCGGATGATACTGTATATCGAACTGGTAATCTTTTACAAACTCTAACCATCTGCGCTGACGCATATTCAGCTCTCGCTGAGTGAACAGGTACTGCAGTGACTTATGGTCTGTGAACAAACGGAATTTCTCGCCCAATAAATAGTGCCTCCAAATTCTCAATGCAAAGACGACCGCAGCTAACTCCAGGTCGTGGGTGGGGTAATTCTTCTCATGCGGCTTAAGCTTGCGGGAAGCAAAAGCTATAGCCTTCTCTTCCTGCTGAAGTACTCCCCCAAGTCCTCGTAAGGACGCATTTGTGTAAACCAGGTACTCTACACCCGGCTTCGGTAGAGCAAGGACTGGTGCCGAAGTAAGCTTGTCCTTCAGCTCGTCGAAAGCCAACTGACAAGCGTCATCCCAAACATATGGTACCCCCTTGCGAGTCAGATTCGTCAATGGACCCGCTATTTTGGAGAACCCCCGAATGAACCTCCTGTAGTATCCTGCCAACCCCAAGAAACTACGTATTTCCGTCGGTGTCGTGGGTTACCCCCACTCCCTCACCTCTGACACTTTGCTCGGGTCAACTGCTATCCCCTGCTCAGAAACAACATGGCCCAAGAATTGTACCTCTCGCAACCAGAATCCACACTTCTCGTACTTAGCATACAACTGATGTTCTCGTAGAGTCTGAAGAACCTGCCTCAAGTGTTCGGCATGCTCCTCCTCGGAGCATGAATATATCAAGATATCATCTATGAAGACGATGACGAACTGATCCAAGAACTCTCTGAATACTCGGTTCATCAAGTCCATGAAAACGGCTGGGGCATTTGTGAGCCCGAACGGCATCACCCTGAACTCATAGGACCCATATCTCGACAAGAAGGCAGTCTTCGAAACATCCTGCTCTCTTATTCGCAACTGATGGTACCCCGACCTCAGATCTATCTTCGAAAAGAAAGTTGCTCCCCTTAACTGGTCGAACAGATCATCGATTCGAGGCAACGGATACTTGTTCCGTATCGTGACCTTGTTCAACTCCCTGTAGTCCACACACAATCTCAGTGAGCCATCTCTCTTCTTCACAAATAAGACTGGAGCGCCCCACGGTGAGGTACTCCTACGAATGAAACCCTGACCTAATAGCTGCTCAATCTGATCTCGTAGCTCTCGCATCTCTGCCGGAGCCATACGGTACGGTGCGCGTGCTATAGGTCTCGTATCCGGCAATAAGTCTATAACGAAGTCTATCTCACGACTGGGCGGTAGGCCTGGTATCTCCTGAAACACATCGGAATACTCCCTAACAACTGGGATCGAATCCAAAGGAGTCACAACCTCCTTAGAGGTATCCTCCTCAATGTAATATAAATGAGCGGTCGAACCTCCCTCTGGGCGAGGCATCGCTACTACAAACATCTCTTGCCCCGGAATGGCAAAAACAATGCTCCCACCGAAGCAATCAATCATGGCTCTATAAGATGCGAGCCAATCCATACCAATAATCACGTCATGCTCGTGCATGTCTAAGACTAGCATGTCTGCAGGCAATACCAAGCTACCGATCTCTACCCCTACTCCCCGGCATATAAAGAATATAAGTGACCCACTCCCCAGTGGTGAGTCGACACACGTCACGGTGCTGTCTGCTGTGGCTAACAATCCTAAGGACTTCGCAAAATGCGTAGCTATAAAACAGTGCGTTGCCCCCGTATCAAACAAAACTTTACCCATAGTACCATGGATAGGAAACATACCCTCAATCGCGGGTGGCGCCTGTGGAGCTGCCGCCTGGTGGACGTTATAGACACGTCCGTACTGCAATTGCCCCTACTGCACTGGAGCTGCTGGAATGGCTGGTAGGGCTGGCATCTGGGCTGGAGCTGGAAGGGCAGGTGGAAAGAGTGGTCTCTGCGGCTCATTACGGGCTCCCTGCTGCTGTGGGGCCCTATCGCCCTCTGGGCAATCCTGACGCTTATGGCCGTGCTTGCCACACACAAAACACCGGCCTCTGAAATTACCTCCCCTCTGTCCCTGCTGACCACGGCCCTGCTGGCCGTTACCTCCACGCCATTGGCCCTGTTGGCCCTGATGTGCACGCTGTTGGCCTTGCTGGCCCTGTTGTTGACCCTGCGGTCGGTGTTGGCCCTGCTGGCCCTGCTGATTAAGCTGACCCTGATGGTCCTGCCTGAATCCCCCGAATCCCTGCCTAGAATCACCTGAACGGAATCGCTTAGCAGGGTCCCCCTGATGGAAACTCTGCTCGTGCTGACGAGTCTGTCCCTGAGTTGGTGCCCCACTGGCACTATTACCCTCGGTCCTGCCCTGCTGGCTGGACTCTCCTGCTCTCTTGCTTCCCTGAAGATGGAAGCGGTGATCCTGGCAATGTAGTAACGCTGCATTGAGTACGTCAGTGAAAGTACTCAGGGATAAATTTCCAATAAGGTGCTGACGGATCCTCCAAGCTAACCCGTCGACGAACAGCAAAATCTTCTTGCTCTCAGTGGGTGCCTCATCCGGCACAATAGTGAGAAGTCTCGTGAACTCCTCCTCATACTCTGCTACAGTAAGGTTCTCCTGCTTCAGATTTAGCAATTTTCGCCTCATCTCAGTCTGCACTGCGGGTGGAAAGTACTTGCGGTCAAACCGCTCCCAGAAAATCTGAATAGGGATCGTGTCCCTCTCCTCCAAAGTAGTAGTGGACTCCCACCACTGTAATGCGGCTCCCACCAGTTTAAAAGAGGCCAGTAGCTGCTTCTGCACTTCGGTGCACTCATACATACGGAGGTGCCGCTGGATGTCCTTCTTCCATTGGCTGACAGTAATAATATCGGAGCTACCAGAAAACTCAGGGGGATGTGCTTTCTGAAAAGCATCCCGAACTCTCTCCCATGCAGATGGAAGCTGTGCTGGTACTGGCGCCACTGCCTGGACCTGTGGTGGAGCCTGCTGAATCACCGCTATCGCGGCATTTACCGCCTGAGCAACGATGGCGGCCACTTCATTCGCATTCATTGTGCCTGGTGCCGGAGCTGCTGGCTGCTCGGCTTGGGCACGCCTATCCTTCGGAGCACGTCTCGGAGGCATCTGAAACGTGAACAAGTTTATTAGTCTACAGTTATCAACAAATTTCGAATAGCTGAAGACTTAAACGTGAAAGCAAGAATACAACAGTCCTAACAATAGGGCTCTATAGCAATAACGTTAAGCTGAAAGCGAAAATAAGCCGTACAGATCCTATGGACACTAGAACCTGGCTCTGATACCACCTGTGACACCCCGCCTAATTAAATACCGGGCGATCACTCCTTTATTAAATTAAATCAAGGTAAACAGTTGGTTCATTCTCAGCATCACTGTCGATAAAAATAATTTTTCCAATTTAACACCCTAAATAATTAAGCTAAGTGTCAAAACATTTTTCATACAAACTTCCAAATTTTAATTAAAGAAAAGATTTTATTAATACCAAAACAACATTTCTACATTATAGAATCACACCACGAAATCTAAATAAAACCATACATTCACCAATCGAATGTCAATAATATAAAACTAAAATCATAAACCATCCTGAAACAAATCCCATAAATAATACTGGAATAACTGAAATATAAAAATCCCCAACAATAAATGAAATGATAAAAAGGGCGACACGTGCCCCATAAATGAGAGTAATAGGAGTGGAGTCAATGACAGAAGCCGTCTACTCAAGGGACCTGCAACTCCCACCTAAGCTGCAGCTCGTTTTTCTCAAAGAATCCTAAGCAAGACGCCCCTGTGGCTGGGCACCTGAAAAATATACATATATATATACAAGAGAGAGAGAGAAAAGGAAACGGGTCAGGGCCCGAAAGTGTGTTTGATTTTAGAATACGTTAAGCAAGTATTTAAATTGATACAGGCCAATGCAACATCATATTAGTTCGTCTCTCTCTTGAGAAATACTCACCTCTCTTCTAATGTGCACTCCTATCGTACTAACCTTCCCAATGGTTCGTTTATCTTAACTTACTCAAATGTTTTCAAAACTGAACGATGACAATGTTATAAAAAGGTTACTTTTAATTTGTAGTATTCCTCTCGTTTTAGCTTCATTAAATTATAAGATTTCCCCGTGCCTTTTCATATTTTCACAAAACAAGTATTTAATAATCTGAGTCAACAATCATGTTCTACTTAACAAATCACAGTAGGAAGTTCAAAGTTTATAACCTCATATATATATTAACTACTCGCATAAAATATATATAATGGCACCCCAACTAAACTATGGTGCGGGCATACTCTGCTATCCAAACCCCGTATCGCTCACATAAAGGGAAATACAAGTTCGGAATCACTCTCGAACTGTATTAACATATACAAAACAACGTTGAGGCGAAGCATAGATTCCAAGTCCAAGAGGTCAGTACATACCCACACGTCTCTTAGGACCGTCCGACTATCAATTTAATAGCCCGTACCTAGGATCTCTATCTTCTAGGGTACGATTCAATATCCCCATAAAGCAACACAGGATACGATCGTCCCAGCGCGGTAACCTCAGGGATAGCAAGTAGCGCGGGTACGTTTTTCACATGTATATAATATATGGACACACATTCATATAAATATACCGATTTCATCATATTAATATAGGTCACTTTCATTACCCATAATTACAACCTTTGTCCTAAATTTCACCTTATTAGTATAACGTATAAGGTTTCGCCTCTAACCTTAATTCGAAGGGTTTTCTCACTCATTACCTAATACTCATGGGTTATAACCTTAAAATTCTAAAATTCAGTAAATAACTTTATTTGATTCCAACGTAACTCTCTTACGCACCTCACCCTTAAGTTTCATAAATCTAACAACCTAAAGTAAATATCCCATAATTACCCTCTTCGTTGAAGATTAAAGGTTCTATCATATGTCCATATACCCTACTGGTCCTCAATATCTCCCAAATCATTTTATTTAGAATGCCCAACGTTTATTCCACGATAAATTAATTCAACTAATTAAACAAGGGGAATAATAGGCTGCCAGGGAGGGTCGATCGATCGACGTCTGGGGGTCGACCGATCGATCCTTCGATCGATCGACGCTCTAGGGTCGATCGATCGATCGAGCAGGTCCGTGAAAATTCTGCAGAAATTGCAGTGACGGGGTTGCTTAAGTTTCTTCATCAAAACTCATATTTTCCAACTCTGATTGACCCAAAAAGTCTACTGCTTACATCCTAACATAATTCCAGGTATCTTTAACGATCAGCATGCGTATCTACATCAATAAACATGATTAAACAACCTAATATTTCATCTAATCATCAAGAACCCTACAGTTTTCTTAACCTTTGTTCTAATCAGTTTTCTCCAGAAATTCCTTCTAACAAATCATCATAATTTCGTGGGTTAAACATCTACTTCACATATTAATTTCCAGAATAAGGTTCATATGATTTCTACATGCAAATCCCTATCAAAATTGGGTTTTCTTCCATGGATTATACTCTTAATCATTCCTACACTAACATGATTATTGCACCAACGAAAATACGCAAGTTAAACACTTGCCTGGGATTTCAGAGGTCTGGTTTCCTGCTGATATTGGTATGGCTGCGTTCTCCTCCTCGCGATCTACGCGTTGGTGGCGACGGTGGTGCAAAAGGTGGTGTTTTTGGCCTTGAATCACCTAGCAAGGTCTCTCCTCTCTTCTCCACTAGCCGTCTTAGGGTTCTGAATGATCTAACCCTAAAAGGCTGACTTAAAAGGCTGCTAAGGATGGCTGAAATTCGTGGGTTTAATTACCCTAATTTGTAAAATTACCAAAACGCCCTCCCGGGTCACTAATTAAGCCAAAAAACATCCCGAGACCCAAACTAAACCCCCGGGTACACTTTTCTGACTATCTCGACCCTTCCGGACGCGTTGGCGCACTCAAAACGACCATACGGACAACTCATAAAATATTTACTTTTATATCTCAATAATTAGTCCCGACGCGACACGGGCGCGTCCCGACTAAAATTACCAAAATTGTCATTTTCATTCACTCGTGACATTTACCATATATTACTATGCTCTTAAGTAATATTCAACAATTTCATATTATTACTAACTCACGTCACGTTAATAATTATAACATAATTAATTTCCGGATTTTTATTAAATAAATCCCCAAATTAATTATAGCATAAAAATACGGGGTATTACATACTTCCCCCCTAATAACGGAATTTCGTCCCGAAATTCGGAAAATAAGGCATACCTGGTAAAAACAACTCTGGATATCTCTCGTGCATATCTGCCTCACGCTCCCAAGTGGATTCCTCCACATTATGATGTTCCCACTGGACCCGCACGAGTGGAACTATCTTCGACCTCAATCTCCTCTCACTGTAGTCTAGAATAGCCACCGGTCTCTCCTCGTAAGAGCTATCTGACTGTAAGTCGATCTCATCTATCGCAATGTGAGTATGGGCCATATCATCCCGAAGGTATCGTCTCAACGACGAGATGTGGAATACATCGTGGATGCGATGTAAATGTTCTGGCAAACCCAACCTGTATGCTACTGACCCAATTCTCTCGATGATGGGAAATGGTCCTACGTACCTCGGAGCCAACTTTCCCTTCTTCCCGAACCTCATCACTCCTTTTATAGGAGATACACGCAACAACACTTGATCTCCCACATTAAACTCCCGGAAGAATCGTTTCGCATCGGCGTAGCTCTTCTGTCTGTCTTGGGCTACCCGAATACGACTCCTGATTATCTCAATCCTCGCGGAGGTCTCCTGGATCACTTCTGGTCCTAATAACTTGTTGTCCCCCACCTCGAGCCAACAGGTTGGAGAGCGACAAGGCCTGCCGTACAAAGCTTCAAATGGAGCCATGCCAATCGTAAACTGATAGGAGTTATTATAAGCAAACTCGACCAGTGGAAGATGTGGCTCCCAACCTCCCCCGAAATCGAGGATACACATGCGTAGCATATCTTCCAGCATCTGATTAGTACGCTCTGTCTGTCCATCTGTCTGTGGGTGGTAAGCTGAACTCAGTCTCAACTCTGTACCCATAGCCTCCTGAAAGCTTTCCCAGAAACGCGACACAAAAATCTTGTCTCTGTCTGACACAATATTCAGGGGCACCCCGTGTAATCTGACGATCTCAGCGATGAACAACTGAGCATACTGACCCGTGGTATAATCTGTTCGCACCGACAGAAAATGAGCCACCTTGGTCAAACGGTCTACAATCACCCAGATAGAATCATGGCCCCTCTGTGATGTAGGCAAACCTGTAATGAAATCCATGGAAATACTTTCCCACTTCCACGCAGGTACTTCCAACGGCTGAAGTAATCCCGACGGTTTCTGGTGGTCCACCTTCACCAGCTGGCAAGTAGAACATTTGGACACAAATTCAGCGATGTCCTTCTTCATCCCACTCCACCAGTACTGACGTCTCATATCCTGGTACATCTTATCGCCTCCCGGATGTACAGCAAATCGGGACCCATGAGAATGAGTCATCACCTCATGATGTAGCTCTGCTCCTTCTGGAACCACTAATCTCCCATTAAACCGCAACCCTCCATCCGAACTAACAGAATAGGACTCAGCACCCTCGGCTAGAAGTCGTACAATCTGCTCCTGACAAAACGGGTCTGTGGTCTGTGCCTATATCACCCTCGTAACAATCTCGGGTGTGACTGTCATCACGGATATGAAAGAACGTGCTACTGCGTCTTGGTGACCCAACTCCTTCCATTTTGCTTTCCAGATGTCCGCCACATCATCAACCGGTCTACGGCTCAACGCATCAGCAACTACGTTGGCTTTCCCCGGATGATACTGTATATCGAACTGGTAATCTTTTACAAACTCTAACCATCTGCGCTGACGCATATTCAGCTCTCGCTGAGTGAACAGGTACTGCAGTGACTTATGGTCTGTGAACAAACGGAATTTCTCGCCCAATAAATAGTGCCTCCAAATTCTCAATGCAAAGACGACCGCAGCTAACTCCAGGTCGTGGGTGGGGTAATTCTTCTCATGCGGCTTAAGCTTGCGGGAAGCAAAAGCTATAGCCTTCTCTTCCTGCTGAAGTACTCCCCCAAGTCCTCGTAAGGACGCATCTGTGTAAACCAGGTACTCTACACCCGGCTTCGGTAGAGCAAGGACTGGTGCCGAAGTAAGCTTGTCCTTCAGCTCGTCGAAAGCCAACTGACAAGCGTCATCCCAAACATATGGTACCCCCTTGCGAGTCAGATTCGTCAATGGACCCGCTATTTTGGAGAACCCCCGAATGAACCTCCTGTAGTATCCTGCCAACCCCAAGAAACTACGTAGTTCCGTCGGTGTCGTGGGTTACCCCCACTCCCTCACCTCTGACACTTTGCTCGGGTCAACTGCTATCCCCTGCTCAGAAACAACATGGCCCAAGAATTGTACCTCTCGCAACCAGAATCCACACTTCTCGTACTTAGCATACAGCTGATGTTCTCGTAGAGTCTGAAGAACCTGCCTCAAGTGTTCGGCATGCTCCTCCTCGGAGCATGAATATATCAAGATATCATCTATGAAGACGATGACGAACTGATCCAAGAACTCTCTGAATACTCGGTTCATCAAGTCCATGAAAACGGCTGGGGCATTTGTGAGCCCGAACGGCATCACCCTGAACTCATAGGACCCATATCTCGACAAGAAGGCAGTCTTCGAAACATCCTGCTCTCTTATTCGCAACTGATGGTACCCCGACCTCAGATCTATCTTCGAAAAGAAAGTTGCTCCCCTTAACTGGTCGAACAGATCATCGATTCGAGGCAACGGATACTTGTTCCGTATCGTGACCTTGTTCAACTCCCTGTAGTCCACACACAATCACAGTGAGCCATCTCTCTTCTTCACAAATAAGACTGGAGCGCCCCACGGTGAGGTACTCCTACGAATGAAACCCTGACCTAATAGCTGCTCAATCTGATCTCGTAGCTCTCGCATCTCTGCCGGAGCCATACGGTACGGTGCGCGTGCTATAGGTCTCGTATCCGGCAATAAGTCTATAACGAAGTCTATCTCACGACTAGGCGGTAGGCCTGGTATCTCCTGAAACACATCGGAATACTCCCTAACAACTGGGATCGAATCCAAAGGAGTCACAACCTCCTTAGAGGTATCCTCCTCAATGTAATATAAATGAGCGGTCGAACCTCCCTCTGGGCGAGGCATCGCTACTACAAACATCTCTTGCCCCGGAATGGCAAAAACAATGCTCCCACCGAAGCAATCAATCATGGCTCTATAAGATGCGAGCCAATCCATACCAATAATCACGTCATGCTCGTGCATGTCTAAGACTAGCATGTCTGCAGGCAATACCAAGCTACCGATCTCTACCCCTACTCCCCGGCATATAAAGAATATAAGTGACCCACTCCCCAGTGGTGAGTCGACACACGTCACGGTGCTGTCTGCTGTGGCTAACAATCCTAAGGACTTCGCAAAATGCGTAGCTATAAAACAGTGCGTTGCCCCCGTATCAAACAAAACTTTACCCATAGTACCATGGATAGGAAACATACCCTCAATCGCGGGTGGCGCCTGTGGAGCTGCCGCCTGGTGGACGTTATAGACACGTCCGTACTGCAATTGCCCCTACTGCACTGGAGCTGCTGGAATGGCTGGTAGGGCTGGCATCTGAGCTGGAGCTGGAAGGGCAGGTGGAAAGAGTGGTCTCTGCGGCTCATTACGGGCTCCCTGCTGCTGTGGGGCCCTATCGCCCTCTGGGCAATCCTGACGCTTATGGCCGTGCTTGCCACACACAAAACACCGGCCTCTGAAATTACCTCCCCTCTGTCCCTGCTGACCACGGCCCTGCTGGCCGTTACCTCCACGCCATTGGCCCTGTTGGCCCTGATGTGCACGCTGTTGGCCTTGCTGGCCCTGTTGTTGACCCTGCGGTCGGTGTTGGCCCTGCTGGCCCTGCTGATTAAGCTGACCCTGATGGTCCTGCCTGAATCCCCCGAATCCCTGCCTAGAATCACCTGAACGGAATCGCTTAGCAGGGTCCCCCTGATGGAAACTCTGCTCGTGCTGACGAGTCTGTCCCTGAGTTGGTGCCCCACTGGCACTATTACCCCCGGTCCTGCCCTGCTGGCTGGACTCTCCTGCTCTCTTGCTTCCCTGAAGATAGAAGCGGTGATCCTGGCAATGTAGTAACGCTGCATTGAGTACGTCAGTGAAAGTACTCAGGGATAAATTTCCAATAAGGTGCTGACGGATCCTCCAAGCTAACCCGTCGACGAACAGCAAAATCTTCTTGCTCTCAGTGGGTGCCTCATCCGGCACAATAGTGAGAAGTCTCGTGAACTCCTCCTCATACTCTGCTACAGTAAGGTTCTCCTGCTTCAGATTTAGCAATTTTCGCCTCATCTCAGTCTGCACTGCGGGTGGAAAGTACTTGCGGTCAAACCGCTCCCAGAAAATCTGAATAGGGATCGTGTCCCTCTCCTCCAAAGTAGTAGTGGACTCCCACCACTGTAATGCGGCTCCCACCAGTTTAAAAGAGGCCAGTAGCTGCTTCTGCACTTCGGTGCACTCATACATACGGAGGTGTCGCTGGATGTCCTTCTTCCATTGGCTGACAGTAATAATATCGGAGCTACCAGAAAACTCAGGGGGATGTGCTTTCTGAAAAGCATCCCGAACTCTCTCCCATGCAGATGGAAGCTGTGCTGGTACTGGCGCCACTGCCTGGACCTGTGGTGGAGCCTGCTGAATCACCGCTATCGCGGCATTTACCGCCTGAGCAACGATGGCGGCCACTTCATTCGCATTCATTGTGCCTGGTGCCGGAGCTGCTGGCTGCTCGGCTTGGGCACGCCTATCCTTCGGAGCACGTCTCGGAGGCATCTGAAACGTGAACAAGTTTATTAGTCTACAGTTATCAACAAATTTCGAATAGCTGAAGACTTAAACGTGAAAGCAAGAATACAACAGTCCTAACAATAGGGCTCTATAGCAATAACGTTAAGCTGAAAGCAAAAATAAGCCGTACAGATCCTATGGACACTAGAACCTGGCTCTGATACCACCTGTGACACCCCGCCTAATTAAATACCGGGCGATCACTCCTTTATTAAATTAAATCAAGGTAAACAGTTGGTTCATTCTCAGCATCACTGTCGATAAAAATAATTTTTCCAATTTAACACCCTAAATAATTAAGCTAAGTGTCAAAACATTTTTCATACAAACTTCCAAATTTTAATTAAAGAAAAGATTTTATTAATACCAAAACAACATTTCTACATTATAGAATCACACCACGAAATCTAAATAAAACCATACATTCACCAATCGAATGTCAATAATATAAAACTAAAATCATAAACCATCCTGAAACAAATCCCATAAATAATACTGGAATAACTGAAATATAAAAATCCCCAACAATAAATGAAATGATAAAAAGGGCGACACGTGCCCCATAAATGAGAGTAATAGGAGTGGAGTCAATGACAGAAGCCGTCTACTCAAGGGACCTGCAACTCCCACCTAAGCTGCAGCTCGTTTTTCTCAAAGAATCCTAAGCAAGACGCCCCTGTGGCTGGGCACCTGAAAAATATACATATATATATACAAGAGAGAGAGAGAAAAGGAAACGGGTCAGGGCCCGAAAGTGTCTTTGATTTTAGAATACGTTAAGCAAGTATTTAAATTGATACAGGCCAATGCAACATCATATTAGTTCGTCTCTCTCTTGAGAAATACTCACCTCTCTTCTAATGTGCACTCCTATCGTACTAACCTTCCCAATGGTTCGTTTATCTTAACTTACTCAAATGTTTTCAAAACTGAACGATGACAATGTTATAAAAAGGTTACTTTTAATTTGTAGTATTCCTCTCGTTTTAGCTTCATTAAATTATAAGATTTCCCCGTGCCTTTTCATATTTTCACAAAACAAGTATTTAATAATCTGAGTCAACAATCATGTTCTACTTAACAAATCACAGTAGGAAGTTCAAAGTTTATAACCTCATATATATATTAACTACTCGCATAAAATATATATAATGGCACCCCAACTAAACTATGGTGCGGGCATACTCTGCTATCCAAACCCCGTATCGCTCACATAAAGGGAAATACAAGTTCGGAATCACTCTCGAACTGTATTAACATATACAAAACAACGTTGAGGCGAAGCATAGATTCCAAGTCCAAGAGGTCAGTACATACCCACACGTCTCTTAGGACCGTCCGACTATCAATTTAATAGCCCGTACCTAGGATCTCTATCTTCTAGGGTACGATTCAATATCCCCATAAAGCAACACAGGATACGATCGTCCCAGCGCGGTAACCTCAGGGATAGCAAGTAGCGCGGGTACGTTTTTCACATGTATATAATATATGGACACACATTCATATAAATATACCGATTTCATCATATTAATATAGGTCACTTTCATTACCCATAATTACAACCTTTGTCCTAAATTTCACCTTATTAGTATAACGTATAAGGTTTCGCCTCTAACCTTAATTCGAAGGGTTTTCTCACTCATTACCTAATACTCATGGGTTATAACCTTAAAATTCTAAAATTCAGTAAATAACTTTATTTGATTCCAACGTAACTCTCTTACGCACCTCACCCTTAAGTTTCATAAATCTAACAACCTAAAGTAAATATCCCATAATTACCCTCTTCGTTGAAGATTAAAGGTTCTATCATATGTCCATATACCCTACTGGTCCTCAATATCTCCCAAATCATTTTATTTAGAATGCCCAACGTTTATTCCACGATAAATTAATTCAACTAATTAAACAAGGGGAATAATAGGCTGCCAGGGAGGGTCGATCGATCGACGTCTGGGGGTCGACCGATCGATCCTTCGATCGATCGACGCTCTAGGGTCGATCGATCGATCGAGCAGGTCCGTGAAAATTCTGCAGAAATTGCAGTGACGGGGTTGCTTAAGTTTCTTCATCAAAACTCATATTTTCCAACTCTGATTGACCCAAAAAGTCTACTGCTTACATCCTAACATAATTCCAGGTATCTTTAACGATCAGCATGCGTATCTACATCAATAAACATGATTAAACAACCTAATATTTCATCTAATCATCAAGAACCCTACAGTTTTCTTAACCTTTGTTCTAATCAGTTTTCTCCAGAAATTCCTTCTAACAAATCATCATAATTTCGTGGGTTAAACATCTACTTCACATATTAATTTCCAGAATAAGGTTCATATGATTTCTACATGCAAATCCCTATCAAAATTGGGTTTTCTTCCATGGATTATACTCTTAATCATTCCTACACTAACATGATTATTGCACCAACAAAAATACGCAAGTTAAACACTTGCCTGGGATTTCAGAGGTCTGGTTTCCTGCTGATATTGGTATGGCTGCGTTCTCCTCCTCGCGATCTACGCGTTGGTGGTGACGGTGGTGCAAAAGGTGGTGTTTTTGGCCTTGAATCACCTAGCAAGGTCTCTCCTCTCTTCTCCACTAGCCGTCTTAAGGGTTCTGAATGATCTAACCCTAAAAGGATGACTTAAAAGGCTGCTAAGGATGGCTGAAATTCATGGGTTTAATTACCCTAATTTGTAAAATTACCAAAACGCCCTCTCGGGTCACTAATTAAGCCTAAAAACATCCCGAGACCCAAACTAAACCCCCGGGTACACTTTTCTGACTATCTCGACCCTTCCGGACGCGTTGGCGCACTCAAAACGACCATACGGACAACTCATAAAATATTTACTTTTATATCTCAATAATTAGTCCCGACGCGACACGGGCGCGTCCCGACTAAAATTACCAAAATTGTCATTTTCATTCACTCGTGACATTTACCATATATTACTATGCTCTTAAGTAATATTCAACAATTTCATATTATTACTAACTCACGTCACGTTAATAATTATAACATAATTAATTTTCGGATTTTTATTAAATAAATCCCCAAATTAATTATAGCATAAAAATACGGGGTATTACAACGAGTAGGCCATCTGTTCAGTGTACGATAAAAAGAAGGAGAAAGTACTAGGGATTACATCACTCGTTTCAACAACGAGAAGTTGGAGGTTATTGATTACGAGGAGAAAACCTCAATCACTGTCCTCTTAAGTGGTTTACTCCCGAACAAGCTGTATTATACCTTGGTAAAAGATCCTTCTAAGACAATGACGAAATTGATGGCCAAGGCAATAAAAATTATGAATGCAGAAGAAGCTATGGCTGCCAAAAAAATTTGAACGCAAAGGAGGAGGCAAAAATAGAAGGGAAGCCAAAAAAGAAGGAGCACAAGAATCACAACGAACGCAGGAGTTCGAACGGTAAGGAAGGCCTAGATCGGCTTAGGAAATTCACTAACTATACTCCCTTAACGGTAGATATAAATCACGTGTTTGAAGAAATCAAGCACAACGATGATTTAAGTTGGCCTGAAAAGCTGAGGTCACCTACTGACTAGAGGGACAAGTCTAAGTATTGTGAGTTCATCAATCGTTTTATTTACCTCTAGAATGAAATAGAAGCGCCGATCCGAAGAGGAAAGTTGGATAAATTCGTTGATCGGAAAAATGGGGGAAGAAATGGAGGTAGAGGTCGAAAGAGATCTAAATCTCTAGTCAAACTCGGGGAAGAGAAGAAGCGTAACCACGACGATGATCCGAAAGATGATCATGATCTTCCTAAGATGCCTAGATAATCGGAACGAGAGGTATTCACACTCAGTTTTAGATCTTTTGATTGTTACATGATCATAGGTGGAGACGTCGGAGGAGGAGATCATACAGAGGAAAGGAAAGCTTACCTCAATGAGGCTCAAGCTTGCTCCTATATTCAGCGAATGAACCTCGCCAAGGAAGAAAGACCGAGAAAGATTAATAAGGATAAGCTTGCGATTGAATTTTCCAAAAATAATCTATTTGGAGTATTTTATCCTCATGATGATCCTTTAGTGATCAGAGTCAGGATAAAAGAAGTACTGGTGGCAAGAACATTGGTAGATAACGGCAGTTCGACAAACATCATATTTTATCCCTGTTTTGACAGTCTAGGATTAAAACTTAACCAACTAGAGCTGTATCATAGTCCACTCATTGGTTTTTCTGGTGAGAAAGTATTTCCATTGGGGACAATCAAACTAGACATGTTGATCGGGACATGGCCATCTTACAGGACAGAGAAGGTGAGATTCTTTGTAATAGACAAAAATATTCATTCAACCTATAATATAATCATGGGGAGAGTTGATCTGAAAAAGTTTAAAGTTGTACCCTCCATTGTTCATCAATGCTTGAAGTTCTCGACCACTTTAGAGTTAGAGTAGTGAAAAGAGACTAGAAAGTAGCTCGGGAATGCTACTATTCCTCTGACGAGGAAGAAAATATGTTGGAGGCCAAGAGGAAAACAACCACTTATCAAATGGATACATCTGAGCCGAACAGCGAGTGTGAGGTTGAAACCTTAAATCCACAAGATGAATCTGAGCTCGTAAAAGGCCAAGTGATGGAGGTAATAGAAAGCATTGTTCTGGATGATGATAAACCAGAAAGAACAACTCAAATAGGAGCATCGTTAGAGCCAGTTCTTAAGCAGGATTTGACAACTTTCTTGAGTCAAATAAAACAGGTGTTCGCTTAGAGTCATGAAGATATACCAAGCATAGATCTAAACTTTATGTGTCATGAACTTAATGTTAATAGGGAAGTCAAACCTGTGAAGCAGCGAAGAAGAGTTTTCAACCCGAAAAAGAACCAGGCTATACAGGAAGAAGTGGAGAAGCTTCAAATAGCTTCCTTTATTAAAGATGTGAAGTACCCGGTTTGGTTGGCCAATGTAGTTATGGTTAAGAAGAAGAAAAATAAGTGGGGGATGTGTGTAGATTTTACTGACTTGAACAAAACGTGCTCGAAGGATCACTTTCCTTTGCCCTGAATTGATCAATTGGTAGATGCTACTTAAGGGCATGAATTGCTGAGTTTTATGGACACATATTCTGGTTATAACAAGATTAAAATGAAGTCCGAAGACAGAGAAAGTACTTTTTTATCACTCCCTAAAGAACTTATTGCTATAATGTTATTCCTTTTGGTTTGAAAATTGCAGGTGCTACCTATCAGAGACTGGTAAACAAAGTATTTGAGGAGTAGATATGCAAGAATATGGAGGTATATAAGGATGATATGATCACTAAGAGTAAAAAAGCTGTTGATCATATTTCCAACCTCAACCAGACATTTGATCAATTGGAAAAGCACCAGATGAAATTAAATCCCACCAAATGCATCTTCGGATTGCAAGAAGGAATGTTCCTCGGGTGTATAGTGAATCAAAGAGGTATTGAAGCTAATCCAGACAAGATCAAAGATCTAATCAAAATGAAGTCTCCGACCTATAAAAAGGATATCCAAAGGTTAACTGGGCGCGTAGAAGCACTCAACAGGTTTGTGTCCCGAGCAACTGATAAATGTTTACCATTCTTCAAGGTACTCAAAAAACTTTTTGAATGGAACGATGGATGTGAAAAGACATTCCTGGAGTTGAAGAAGTACCTGGGAGCACCGCCATTACTTTCTCGATCGATGTTGGGAGAAAAGATGTATCTGTATCTAGCAGTATCTGAGTCAGCAATTACCTCTCCCTTGATCAGGGAGGATAATGGAGTTAAAAATCCAGTTTATTACACTAACAAAGCTTTTCGAGGAGCAAAAGTAAGATATTCCAGACTGAAGAAATTGACACTGGCTCTAATTGAAGCTAGTAGACGAATGAAGCCATACTTTTAAGCCACACCATAGTGATCTGCACTCATATGCCATTTTGGCAGGCTTTGCATAAGCCGAAGAAATCTGAAAGACTGATGCATTGGGCTATGGAGGTGGGGGAGTATGACCTTGTGTATGAATCAAGGACCGCTTTAAAAGGCTAAGTTATGGATAATTTTATTATAGAATTCACTTACATAGAGGTTCTCGACCAATAAGGGACTCTAGCCGAGCAACATGTAGGAGATAGCAGATCTACTGGAGATATGCCCGACCAACTACAAATAAGGGAAATCGTAGAAAAAGACCAACTAGAATCGCCTGGCATAGTACAGGAGATGAAGAGGAAATATGAGGAGGCGAAGGATAAAATCTTCCATTATGGGATTCTAACAAACCAAGCGTTTGACAACAATATCCCCTATGGAGTTTGTATGTTGATGGGTTATCTTGTGCAACTGAATGTGAAGCTGGAATCATTCTCAATACTCCAGACGAGCTAGACAGAGAGTATGCTCTATATTTCCAATTTCAAGCCTCCAATAATGAAGCAAAGTAAGAAGCTGTGATTGCTAGCTTAAATCTAGCTAAATCATTGAACGACGAGCAAGTTATGGTGTGTAGTAATTCGCAATTAGTTGTAAATCAAGTGTTGAAATTATATGCAGCGAAAGGAGAACTGATGACCAGATATTTGGCTAAAACTTTGGAAGTAATTGCCACCTTACAAGCAGTTCAGATGGTCAGGATTCTAAGATTGGAGTAAAACCGAGCAGATGCACTTGCTTAGTTAGCTTCAACAACCAAAACGAAGATACGAAGAACTATTCCTATTGAGCTACTTTCTAATATGAGAATTGATGAAGATCTGATGGTGAACTTTATTGAAGTTGATTTGGGTCCATCTTGGATGGACCCTATAAGAGCATATATTGAAGATGGGATTCTTCCAGTCGATCTACTTGAAGCTAAGAGTCTGAAATACAAAGATGCAAGATATGTGCTAGATGGTGGTGTGTTATACATAAGAGGATTAACTGCTGGTCTACAACGGTGTGTGCATCCAACTGAGGTAAAGGATATGATTGAAGAAGTCTATAAAGGGTCCTGTGGAGCCCATGTAGCAGTAAGAACATTATTACAAAGAGTACATATGCAAGGGTACTACTGGCCAACCATGCAAGCAGATTGCGTAGATTTTGCTAAGAAATATGATAAGTGCTAGAGGTTTTTCAGTATACGCAAAGCTCCATAAGCTCTCTTAACACCAATCACTTCATCCTGGCCTTTTGTTATGTGGGGAATTGACTTGGTCAGACCCCTACCAACCACCCAAGGAAGGTTCAAGTAGCTAGTTGTAGCTGTTGATTATTTTACAAAGTGGGTGGAAGCTGAACCATTGATTGATATAACTTATGAAAAGGTTTATCAGTTCTTCTGGAAAATTATTATATGCAGGTATGGTTTACCTTACGCCTTTATAACTGATCATAACACACAGTTTGACAACGACGAATTTCCTGCTTATTACGCCCAATCCAATGTCCCAAAAATCTACTCTGCTCCTAGCCATCCTCAAAGCAACGGAAAACATAGGTAACTAATATAACTTTGGTGAATGGGCTGAAGAAAAGGTTGGAAAATGCAAAAGAAAATTGGATCAATGAGCTACATTCGGTCCTATGGGCTTACCAAATAACTCCCATGACAGCTACTAGAGAAAATCCCTAACTACTGGCGTTTGATACTGGAGTTGTGATCCTTGTTGAGCTAGTTTTACCTACGCATAGCGTTCTTAACTTCAATACCCCAGTTAGCGATTTGATGAGAAGATTGGATTTATACATGCTGGAAGAAGTCCATGAAGATGCAACTATGAGAAATGCATTTTATCAATAAAGGATTGCACATTTCTATAACAAGAGGGTCATGCCGCGCAACTTAAAGGAGGGAGATTATGTTTTGAAGAAGGTGGTTAAGAAGAAGAATAAGCTGGAAGCCAATTGGCACGGTCCTTATCGTATCAGTGCAGTTATCCGACGAGGCACATATCGAATTGAGACTTTGGAAGGGGAAGAATTCAAGAACCCATGGAATGCAGAAAACTTGAAGAAATACTATCAGTAAATATAGTTATGTTGTACTCCGTTCACTTCAACATTAATGAGAACATGTTTTGTTGTATTCTTTTTCAGAATAGTAGTGCTATGCATTTGTAACATTATGACACCAACAAAGTTGATCAAAGTTGGTCTTCATCAACAAAAAACACTAATAAAGTTGGTCGATATCCACAAAGGCCACCAACAAAGTTGGTTTGCGTTAACAAAAACCACCAACAAAGTTGGTCGATATCCACAAAGGCCGTCAACAAAGTTGGTCCGTAACATTATGAAGACACCAAAAAATTTAGTATGCATCAACAAATACCACCAACAAAGTTAGTCGGTATCCAATAAGGCTACCAACAAAGTTGGTCAGCATCAATAAAATCACCAACAAAGTTGGTCGGCATCAATAAACCCACCAACAAAGTTGGTCGGCATCAGTAAAGGCCACCAATAAAGTTGGTCAGCATCAGTAAAACCACCAACAAAGTTGGTCGGTATCAAACATATAAAACCATGCAAGGAAAAATCGCAAGTCCCAAATGCTTGGTTAACGAAGACTCGGATGAATAATTTTCATCTAAACTGGGCTAAAAGATGGACAAATGTTCCACTCACGCCTGGGAACCAAGGTAACTAATGCAATTACCATAAAATTTAGGTACGTTAGTAGAACCATGTTGAAGCGTTGGTAATTGGTATAAAACTTTGGATAATCCTAAGAATATCAATAGAACCAGTGAAAAACTAGAGATTAACTAAAACAGTGATCCATTCATAGTCAAAGACTAAGAAAACACTGAGAAAATATTTAAAGATTAACTAAAAGTTGATCCATTCATAAAATAAGATTTTCATTAAAATCAAATGATTACATATTGTTGTTTAAAAAATAAAATACATAAGTTTATTTTACAGGACGATTTCCTTCAGCCTTAGAGACAGGATCCATGCCGACCGGATAATCATCTAAAGTAAAAGGAGAATTGATGAAGTTAAGATCCTGAAGCATCTTAGTATTGCTGCTACTAGGATGGTCAAGTATATGAAGAGGACGGATGATCTGAAGTTCATCATGCAGTTCGTAGTCCCCCAAGTACTTGGAAATTAAATATTGGGGAATACACTGAACAAGTACCCAATTAACATCCAACTTAAATGGAGGATTATCAAGCCGCAGCAATCCCAGATCATACAAATCCCACAGAGAGTCATTCCTATCCACCTTCATCACAGTTAAAGCGTTTATCCAACCCCATTTGTAGGACTCATTCTGGGCCTGTTGAAGTCTATCATCATAACATCCCAAAGCTTCATTATACCCGCCTATCCAAAATTCTCTAGGCTGCTTATGGAATTGAAAAGTTAACCTATCAACTCGTGATTGCAGCTTCTTCAGTACCCCATCCTTAGCCTCCAATTGGGAAGATTGAGTAGATAATTGCTTAGATAAAGTCTATAACTTTTGAGACATCTCAGTAATAGCTCGGTCCTTCGCTTTTAACTGTGCAACTAGGTTGTTAAGGGCCTGTTGGGTCCTAAGTTCCTCTGTGGTTCCTCGGCCAACCCTATTTCTATCTCGAGAAGAAGAAGCAGATTTAATGTTCTTCAAGGCCTCCAACTCATCTTTTAAAGTAGCATTCTCAGATTTTAAAAATGAGTAGCCTTCATCGGTAACAGTAGCAATAGTTCTAGAAGTAGACTTCAGAAGAATTATTTCATCCCTCAAATTGTTATTCTCTTCTTCCAGAAGTTTAGCAATAGTTCTAGTTTCTTCAATATCAAGTTTAAGAAGAAACTGCTTTTTAATATAAATGAAGACAAACTTATCAAAGCCTCGACCTGCACTTAAGCTTTGATACTCCTGCTCGTAACTCTGATGCAACAACACTGAAGATTCTTTATATTATTCTTGAAGTTCTTCTATCATCTCAGCATAGGCAACATTGTTTGCCACAACCCGATCAAGTAAGTACTTCAAGTATTGATAAGCCTCCTTAACCTGCTCTGAGGCATTATCATTGAGCAACTGAGTGATTTCTTCTTCGAACAAGTCCGTATAACCTGCTTTGAAAAAGGCATTGCGTTTCCTCAGTAGCTCGGTATCATGAGAAGACAGTTATTCCATCTTTGCAATAAACTAGCAAGAAGAAACGACCATCAATCAATAACAAGTATGGACAACAGATGCAATCAACAGAAGATAAGTAAAATGAACAAAATGTTCTTTTTATTAATAATGAAGAGTTCACGTGCAATCAAAACAAATGAAAAATGAACAACAAAAGTAAAATAGAAAAATGCCGAACAATATTACACCTTCTCCCTATCACTTTCAACCTTCTTGAACTTCTTAGAAGAAGGGTTTGTAAGCTGAAGTTTCTCGGTTTACTCAGTTGGAGGAATAAAAGACTCATGGACTTCAGGTTGTTTGGCAGTAGACTCAACCACAAATGAAGACTCTTTAGAAACAACTTTATCTTCAATCTCATCCTCTATAGTTGGAGGAGGACCATGAATATACCTCTAAAAAAGTTCAGTGTCTCCACTGGTGTTCAACTCTTGAAGAGAAGCAACCCAACTATCTCTGAAGAATTTTATCTTCACATACTCAATCTGAACAGAAGCAACATAAATGGCTTTGTTCCATCCCTTATCCCAACCAGCACTGAAGGAGGCCTTCACTGTAGATTTTCTCTTCACTCTGGAGGAAGAGACAAGCTCCTCTGTAGCCTTTGCCTTGCGCTCAGCTTCCTCTGCCCTGTGCTCAGTTTCCTTTTTCTGGCGCTCAACTTCCTCTTTCTAGCGCATAACTTCCTCTTATTATGACCCAACTTTCTTGGCCCTGCGCTTAGATTCAACGGTATTTGTATCAAAAGTTAAACGCACAGTTTCAGCTATCTTCAGTTTCTCAACCTAAGTGCTCCTCTCAGTCTTTAAGACCTGCTGAGATTCAAGCAGAGACTTCTTCAAACCAGACAAAGCTTCCTCCACCTCATTTGAGGAAGAATAAGCCTTAATTGCATCATCCTTATCCAGCATATTATTAAAGTGTACCAAGAACTCTAAAATATGAAGATAAAAAAATTAGTATAAGTAAGAGATATGAAAGATAACCAAACCAATAAAAGGAAAATTACTTACTGATGTAAGGTTCAAAGTAGCTAATTCAGAAACCCTTATTCTGGGGAGATTAATATCCATAACCCTATGATCTGGAAGAGTACCAGCTTTGATTAACTTCCTGGCTAAACCAGGAGTAAGGGCTGATGGAGGAGCATCATCAGAAGAAGGAAAATCAACCAATGATAATTGATCGGCCATCTGGTCAATTTGTTTCTCTGTAACCCCTCTCCTAAGCCTCCTCAGAGGAACATCAACCTATATAGAAGCTCCATCCTTGGTAGTTGGATCCTTGGGAGTTGGTTCATTGGGAGTTGGGGGCTTCACAGCATCCCTAGGTGCTGGGGGCTTCATAATATCCCCTGTTTTAGCTCCTTCAATAAAAGATTGGGAGCCAGAAGTAGCACCACTGTAGAGGTCAAGAAACTTCCTCTTCTTCATAACTTCAGACAGAGAAGTATCAGAATCAACAACAGTCTCTACATCAAGATCAATTACCAGTAAAGGAGAAGCAGCTGCTCTGGCAATAAAAGAGGAAACAATGTTCTTGTACTGGAACAAATAAGCATCAGACCTTACGTGCTCCTCAGAAACTACTTTGTGAAGTCCCAGATAAACTTCAATTCTTTCAAATTTACTTCGATCTATTTGGGGCACTTTCTCTTTTGCTCAACTGCAAATCAATTTATAAAATAATAGTCAGTATGACATTTTATCAAACATAAACAGGGTAAATTTACTAAAACATAAAAGAACCTATTCCATTGCCAAAGAGCGGACATCTATGTCCTTGATATTTAGCACCTCCAACTAAAGGTGCATGTTGCCAATTTTTTACAACTACCCCATGATCAAAATAATCCCTATTAGAATCAGGGAGATTAACTACCAAAGCTTTACTAACAGCCCTAGTTTTTAAATAAAAAGTGGTATCACTAATTACCCACTTATAACAAAACATGATTTCTGAAATCCCTAAATGGGCTCCATAAATTTGATTTAATCTATGAACTCCATTTACAACTCTCCATGTGTTAGGAGCCAGTCTTGGCAAAATTCCAAAAACAAGTGATTGGGAGGAAAAGTGAAACCACATTCACCAATAAAGATTGAAGGGAACCAATAGCCCTCAGCAAGAGATAAAAATCAAAAGGAAAATAGGGGTGTTATAATATAATTCAAAGAGGAATATTAAAGTTAATCTTGAACTTCTAAAGTGACTCGATAAATTAAACCATGATGAAGAAAACAAAGAAGAAGGGAAGAAATATTCTTACAAAGATCTAAGGATTCAACAAGAACTGAAGACATAAAAGAAAACGTTTGCACGGAAGCAAAAAATCCAGTGGCAGAATCAGAAGAAAGAGGTAAAAGATAATCGAAGTTTTGTCGCCCTTTTTATAAGACGCATAGGAAACTGGGAAATGTAATGATTAAAGAGAACGATGTTTGGGTTTATGGTGGATAATAAAAGAAAAGACAAAGATACCCCGTAAAAGTTCATTGAAGTTTGAAATATTTACAGAATTTTCCTTTCGCGCCCAAAATCAGCAATCGAGTGATAAAATGCACAAGTATAGAAGGTCTGCAGCTAAACCAAACAGCCTAAGCTACTTCCAAAGCATAATATTCCACACTTTCTCATAAACTCCAAGCATGAAACATTGGGGGCTTCTATTGATACCAAAATTTACCATCCTATGTGGATTAATTATAAGCCAACACGTGTCATTCAATCTGGAACAAGTCCAAGTCAATATGACAAGAAAAGGTCGACTAATATGGTTATTAGACCAATAAGGAAGCCCGATCAACATGGTTATCCGACCAACTGGGATGCCCGAGCAACAGCCGAAAATCCATTTTGTACAGTCAACCAAGCGCCAACAGTCTTACAGCCTGTATTGCCTGTGAAGCGATATCATTCATATAATTAATTCTCATTATGTATTGATGTAAATGCCTAATAAATAAAGGCATTCGATCCTTTCACATGACAACTATCAAGACCTCACTTGGGCTATAAATACATTGTATCACCCTCATTGCATGGGACCAGGAAACAAATCAAGGCAGTCAATACATAATAGTGTACGTAGGCTATTCTATTGAGCCGAACTACTTTAAAAATTTCTTGCATCTTGTTTGTTTTACTTAATTTTATCTGTGATCAAATAATTAGGCCTAGTCTAGTTTTTTGCATCAACAAAGTCTATAAATAAAATACAGGTGATGAAGTGAACATAGGTTCAAAGTTGAAAGGTTCAAAGTATAATTAACCCTTACTTTTTTTAATGTCAAACAAACACGATCAGATTAGAGCATGAAATTACAAGACCAATACGCTTTTTAAATTTTACACTTAATTGAACATAAATAGACATAAGAACAAAGTTAAAACACGATTAACTTGACTCATAATTTAACACGAACATAATTAAGAGTTTGTGTGGAGAAAAATGATCTTTCCATTTTAGTTCGTGACCAATAATTTTTTGTTTGGCTTTAGTCCACTTACATATTTTTTGGGCACTAAGATCCCTCACTCCTTAATGTATAAATCATAATTTAGGTATACAATAACTCAACACGTGTATATTACAAAAACTGGTATAAATATTATAAAATTTAATGTACAAATTACAAAATTTTCCCTTTTTAAAAAAAAAAAAATCAGATATACTCTAATGGTGTTATTAACCCAAAAAAATTAAAGACCAAAGAGTTAGGCAAAAAAAACCAATTTTTTTTATTCATTACGCACTAGCATTTAGCCAAAATAAGTACCAAAATTTCTATTCATTACACTCTAGTATTCATTAATAACACTCACAACGTTCATGATATTAATAACATAACACCACAAATATCAAAATATAACGTCGAATGTATTAATTTATACATACCTTGGGCTCTTAACAAGTTCCAAGTGCATGTCAAATAAACACGAAAATCTGAAAATAATATAAAAAGTTAGGGTGAAAAATTGGAAATTTATATTTTTGGAACGTGTTTTGGGCTGATAATATACAATAAGAGTTTTTTGAACATGAACACGACATGTCATGAGTATGTGATTATTATTTTTAGGTCAAATGATCATGAGTCGTTTAGAATATGAAATGACTCTACTAAAACAATTCTTAAATTTTACACTCAATTAAACATAGTTAAACACGATAACAAAGTAAAAACACGATTAACATGGTTCATAATTTAACACAAAAAATGACACGACTTTGTGTAAAAAGAGGAATCTTTCCATTCGAGTCATTGACATATAATATTTATGGCTTCACTCCACTTATGTAATTTTTGGACACCAAGGTCCCTCCCTCACTCGTTAATGCATAAATCATAACTTAGGGTATACACAAACTTAATACTTATATATTACAAAAACTGGTAATACATTATAAAATTCGACATATAAATTATAAGGTTCTTTAAAAAAATTACAAAAACTTCATATACAAATTAAAAATGAGAGTGCGTATTGCGTATCGAAATGGAGACCCACCCAAAAATTATTTTGTACACCTAAACTACTATGTTAAAAAATTTATCCAAATTTTAATCAACTAACTTCAAGCTTTATCTTATTTAATAATATGTGTGATAAAAGATACGAAAGAGGAAAATAAGAGCACAACAATAGGTGTACGAGGGCAAGCACCGACTAGTAGAAAAAACTCGAGCCAATACAACAGTCTCACTAGAAACATGGTATAAACTTATAGAGGGGAGTAATGACTAACACTCCTTACATGTTAACTCACACCTTCACACTTTTATACCGATTTGCAGTGAGTTAGAGATTTCTCTTAGTAGATGAAAGATCTCAACATATCGATATTTTGACACACATCAAAAATATTATATACGTGTTCACCTTTAAACTTGGAAGACTAAAAATGATTTGCCCCCAAAAAATAATCTCAAGTAGCACAATACTTCGTGTTGGGAGAAAGACCCAAAGTGTATCAAAAGTTTGATTTATGAAAATAAGTAATTGCTTTAAAGCTCCATCTTCTTTGATATTAATTAACCTATAAAAAGAGAGGTGATTAAATACAAAGAAGATAAGGAGAAAAAATTGGACTAGAGATTAGGCACAGTATTTTTCTCATGTGTATTCTTATGTCCTTAGAAAGGAAGAAGAAAAGAATGGACACAAAGGGCTCTCGCTCCTGAAAAATATGAGAGAATTGTTTTGAGGACTGGAGGTTTAAATAAGAAAAACCATACAAATAGGCTTACCCATTACTAACAGAAGCCAAATGACACATCTTTTAAATAACGCACGCGTGAGAGAGTGGTTACGGGATAGAAAGTCTAATCAGCAGACAAAAAGTTACTTTTTGCACAAAAATCTAGAAGATCCTCAAAGATCTTTGTTACAGATTCATGAATCCGTACGGGTCATTGGAAGTGTTGTTGTAGCGAGGAAAAGCGCCGCTGGACCAAATCTAGTGAGAAGAAAGTCACGCATTTATCAAGAGTTTTTTACAGAGCCTTCAAGGAACTTAATAATCAATAAGGAAAGTATCACTGTAGTGAAAAGCATCGCAGCGGCGAGGCTTTAGTAATGAAGCTGAACGCTCTAATTTTCAGAGATTTTACCAAATATACTTTCTGATTTTTTGCTTCAGCGACGCAAATCGCTGCTGCAATGAAATTGGTAAGTTTCGCTCAATTTTTATTATTTTTGATATTTTAAATTTTTTGTATACAAGAAGGATCAAAATAGCAAAACCACAAGATTTACACACACAATTTTTTTTTACTAAGATGTTTTAAATAGTTTTGTAAAAACACAAGATCTGGATTTGAGAATTTTCCAATATACTTTTCATCTAATAATCTGATATATGAGATAACGAGAAGGATCAAAATCGAATTTAAGATCTTGAATGTTGATGAAGATTTCTAAAGAGGTAAATTGGAACCCGAAGCATTTTGGAAAACTTGAATAAGACAACTACCTAGGAGGGCACATATGAGTACTCTTACAATCTCCCAAGTTTTCTATTCCATTGACAAAACACAACAATTAAAGATTACAAGCAATGGAATGAAATTTCTATCAATCATGACATAAGGTCCGACTAAAGGCATAACAAGATAAAAATTACAACTGCTTATAACCCAAAAAATACAAGATATTTCTGAAAAGTACACAGAGCAAGATTTACTGAAACACACTACCAAACCAGTTTGTGAAGAAAACCAAAATATACAAAAGTTAGTTATAAGAGATATATACGAATTATATGTTAACTAGCATATGAACTAATATTCAAGTCTCTCCTTAAGAATGAAAAATCTCATTTTTTATAAGAACGTTTCCCCAAAACTTCTCCCCCCATTTCTCAAGGAATTACTAAAGGAAAAGTAACAAGAAAAAAGAACCAACTAAGGTCAAAGGAGTACATAAAGTCAATAATATACATTTTAAGTAGCATGCTCTATAAGAAGATTTTGTTATTCACAATTTGGATATATAATACATAGTGAACAAAAACTCTAAAACCTTTAAGTTTCTACTACCAAATGTTGTTAGATATATGACATGTGTTCATAACCAAGAAAATATTTTTTCAATGGATAATAAAATGATGAAGTCTATCAACCAAGAACATAAGATCATATCTAATATGTGAAAAATAAAAATAAGGAACACCATTGAAAAAATTAACCAAGATTGAGTTCAACTAAGAAGAACAATGTAAAAATTTCCAGCACCATTTAAGATATTTTCAATTAACACTTTTCTTTTACTCAATGAGCGATTTGGTTAAAAGCTTTTAGTTTCACATCCTTAACGTTACTCAATTTTTGATGGATACATATCTCTGAAACATCGCTTTATTCAAAATATTTTTCATGTGGCATCTTTTACTCATTTATTACTAGGATGGGATATTATTTCTAATTTTCAAGGATAGTATCATTCAATTAAAATTGTATCCCTAAACACATCATCTCTCATGATTTTTTATATCGTATATGTATTTTTAACTCTTTTAAATCATGATAAAATTGCAAACATATAGATTTGAGGATAATTGACTATCTTTCACAAATATTTGAAGCTTTAAATCATTTGTAAAAGATTATATGACTTCGTAATTACTCGTAAAGTGTCATCTATATAATGTGTAGTGTGGTGTAAAGTTCAATAAGATATGAGCATGTGTTCCCGATAAGAATTTAATAAAAGTTTATAAGACTTTAAAAAGAAAATAGAAAGTTGTCTTATGATGCACAAAATAATTTTTATCCAAACAAAAGGAAAAAAGTATTCAAAAGTAACCATTTGATATACAAAAACATGTCAAGGATTATATTATCTGAAGAGCATATGAATGATTGTATTTAAAAAATCTTTTTATGGAAAAGAAGGTAACCATATCTTATAAAAAAGAGTAACTTGGCATAGGATAGAAAATGCATCAAAAATAAAAATCACAAATCCTAGATACATCATCATATCATTCATTAAACTATGAAAATACCTAATGATGACCTAAGTAATTCAAATCTAGTCCAATAAAGAGGTTTTGTTAAAATATCCTTTAATTGAAGATCGATAGAAATATAAGTTAAAGTCACAACTTTTTCTTCAACAAGATATATAATAAAATGGAGTAGAATGTGTATATGATTTGTTTAAGAGTGTTGAATGGATTTTTGGATCAATCAATAACACTAGTATTGTCACAATATATAACCATACAATATTGACCAATGTTACAATCCTTTAATATTTGATTTATCCAGTGGAGTTGATCACAATAACTTCTTATCGCAATATACTCCGCTTCGGTCGTGGAAAGTGAACACAATTTTGTTTCTTGGCCTGCCAAGAGATTAAAGAACTGCTAAGATGGAAGCATCCTTTCGATGTAATTATCCTCCGATCAACATTACCCTCCCGATCGACATCTGAATAGGGTGATAATGAAGTGTTGGTATTCATAAGATACTCAACACTAAAGCCCATGGTCTCACAAACATACTTGATCATATGTTTCACGACTTTTAGATGGGACTCCTTAGGACAAGATTAGTAGTGAGAACAAACTCCTACACTGATTGATATGTCGGGACGACTAGTCGTGATAAAGTGTCTCAACGACATTCTTTCCATCGACATCCTTTCCAAGCCTAATGAAAACACCCATAGGGGTATGTTTAGGATTAGAAGAGTAAAGATAAAGTTTCTATACAAGGTCCTTTGTATATTTAAATCATGAATTAAAAATCCCACCATTTATTTATGGCACGTGGAGGCCAAGAAAGAAAGTGAGTTCTCCTACCATGCTTATCTCAAATTATTTTTGCAAAATCGAGGCAAATTCATGAGCATGATCTTCATTTGTGGAGCCAAAAATAATATCATCGACCTACACTTGGGAAACCACAGTATCTTTCCCATAAAATTTAAAAAATAAGGTCTTGTACATATTTCCTCTTTTGAACTCTTTCCCCACAAGATATGAGGTAAATATTTCATACCAAGCTATAGGCACTTGTCCAAGGACAAACAAAGCCTTTTTGAGGCAATAAACATGTGGTGGGAGTTCAGGATCCTTAAATCCCTTTAGTTATGGTAAATTGATTCCCTCTTAAAGATTGCTATTAAGAAAGGCTCTCTTCATAACCATTTGATGGAGCTTGAAGTATAAGGCACATATTATAACTAAGAGTAAATGGACCAACTCTACAACTCTATCTAATAACGGGGTCTAATTTATCTTGCATAGCATTGGACCATATTCGTCTTACAAGGAATCCTTCACATTCTTGGGTTTAATTGTGGAAGTGTAGCAAAGAAAGTTAACTTGTCATTTGATTCGAGATCTAATCTTCACTCCAACACTGGGAATACCAATGATTTTGGAATCATCGTGTTCTTTCCTAACCCAAGGAGGTGTATCTCCCACATTCATAACCTCAATAGGTGGTGGGTTAACCTCTTTACACTCATCCGCTTCTTCTTCTCCATCTTTTTCAATATTTGGAGAAGCAGAAGATGTATCTTCAAAGTCGTTCTCTTTGAAGTAAAAATAATCATAAGTTGAAATCAGAGATGGTGGAATATAGACATTTGTTTTTTCACAGATTTGAAATCAGAGAGTGTAGATCTGCTTTGAAAGGGTGAAACGCAACCTAAGATAAGTTGAAAGGTTGGATCTAAATTTGTCTTGTATGCCTCTGTTCTGGTTTGATTCATGACTTTTGATTTATTTGTGTACAATCTCTAAGCATTTGTCATTTACGATTTAGATTATTTTTCTTTTTAGTTAACATGTTGTGTTAGCTTAGTTTGTGTTGCTGTTGTATTAGATTTGAACATATATCGTGTGATTCATCTCTTTCTATATATAAGTTGGTTATCTACAAGTTTATTTGTAGCTTTGCATTTTTTGTAAACCTTCACTTACATCTCACACAGTACATACACAACTATTTTTTCACAGATTTGAAAAAAGTGAGGGAAGATAAATAAACCCTCACTTACATCTCACACAGTACATACATAACTATTTTTTCACATATTTGAAATTAGAGAATGTAGATATGTTTTGAAAGGGTGAAACGCAACCTAAGATAAACCCTAAATTGAAAGGTTGGATCTAAAATTGTCTTTTACGCCTCTGTTCTGGTTGATCCATGACTTTTTGATTTTTTTGTGTACAATCTCTAAGCATTTTCCATTTACGATTTAGATCAATTTTCTTTTTAGTTAACATATTGTTTTAGCTTAGTTTGTGTTGCTGCTGTATTAGATTTGAACATATATCGTGTGATTCATCTCTTTCTATATATAAGTTGGTTATCTATAAGTTTTTTTTGTAGCTTTGTGTTCTTTGTAACTAAGTTTTCTTAAAAAATGGTTCTGTCGTACGTATTTGTTTAGACTTAGTATAAACTTATATTCTGACTTGCATGTTTAATATAAATTAAACATTTGTTTTTTCATGAAAATAATCTCTTGATTCTTCTTTAAATTCGGTATTTAGTGAACTGTTTTCTAAAAAAAAAACTTATACTATGCCTTGTTTGTTTAGTCTTAGTTAAACATTTTTTTATTTGAAAAACACATTTCTTGATATAAGATTTGTTTAGATCTGATGTAGCATAAACTATATAGTTTTACTATTCTTGTATACCAAACTTGATCTTAACTTGATTGTTCATTTTAGTTGTTTGGCTTATGGAAAATTTGTTTTAATAGTGTGATTTAAGCATTTCACCTTTAAAAATTTTAATCTTGTTATTTTTGTATACATTCCAAGACAAAATATTATATATGTTGTTAATATATGGATTTTACTTTCTATTATGATTTTGACTAGAATATTATATTAGCATAACCTTGTTTTGTTTATGAACCGAATATAAAACCTTTAATTAGATATCTGTGAGGATTTTCTTTGCTGTATGTATTGTGCTCATTCTTTGATTATTACGGTGATTTGGTTTTCTGTCTCAAGTCTAAGATGTTTTTCACTCAACTATATTGAAACATAAATATTATACATAACACTACTTTCTGTCTAAAGAGAGTTTTTTCACAGAAAGAGAGAACAAAAGCGAGGGAAGATAAATAAACCCTACTTACATCTCACACAGTACATACACAACTATTTTCTCATAGATTTGAAATCAGAGAGTGTAGATCTGTTTTGAAAGGTTGAAACACAACCTAAGATAAACCCTAAGTTGAAAGGTTGGATATAAATTTGTCTTGTATGCCTGTGTTCTGGTTTGATTCACGACTTTTGATTTATTTGTGTACAATCTCTAAGCATTTGTCATTTACGGTTTATATCAGTTTTCTTTTTAATTAACATATTATGATAGCTTAGTTTGTGTTGCTGTTGTATTAGATTTGAACATATATCGTGTGATTCACCTCTTTCTATATATCAGTTGGTTATCTACAAGTTTATGTATAGCTTTGCATTTTTTGTAAACTAAGTTTTCTTAAAAAATGGTTCTGTCGTACATATTTGTTTAGACTTAGTAAAAACTTATTCTGACTTGCATGTTTAATCTAAATTAAGCATTTGTTTTTTCTTGCAAATAATCTCTTGATGCTTCTTTAAATCCGGTATTTAGTGAACTATTTTTTTAAGAAAAAAATTATACTATGCCTTATTTGTTTAGTCTTAGTTAAACATTTTTTTCTTTGAAAAACACACTTCTTGATATAAGATTTGTTTAGATCCGATGTAGCATAAACTATATAGTTTTACTATTGTTGCAGACCAAACTTGATTGTTCATTATAGTTCTTTGGTTTCTGGAGAATTTGTTTTAATAGTGTGATTTAAGCGTTTTACCTTAAAAACATTTTAATCTTGTTATTTTTGTATACATTATAAGACAAAAATATTATAGATGTTGTTAATATATGGATTTTACTATCTATTCTGATTTTGACTTGAATATTATATTAGCATAACCTTGTTTTGTTTGTGAACTGAATATAAAACATTTAATTATATATCAGTGAGGATTTTATTTGCTGGCTATACTGTGTTCATTCTTTGATTATTGATGCGTTTTTTGTTGTCTTAAGTCTAATATGTTTTTCACTCAACTATCTTGAAACATTAATATTATACATAACACTACTTACTGTCTAAAGATAGAACAACAGGTCAAAGAGTGTTCAAAACATTTTTATTTCACAAGATCATAATATTTTTCACGATTTAGATCCTGAATACTTGTGAAACATTTTTGTCAAGAGTTGTTAATAAAGTGTTAGTTAGACAAAAAAGTTTTCAAAACACTGGTTTAAAACTCTAAGCTACTATTTATTTAAACTATAACAAAAGTGTATAGGCTTTTTGTTGCATCTGCATTTTGTCTGTAACATTAAGTGTGTATGTGTTGCATGTAGTGTAGGACACCTTACACCCACTAACATAAATCACTAGATCAATTAGGACATCACCTGGTGTTTTTGAGGTATATTCAAGAGGTAACTACAAAGATGATGAAGGTAACAAGTAAGAAAAACTAGGATTGCTCAAGGACAATCAAGCAACTAGAAGAGGTATCACTGTTAGGATTTACTTTTGAGTTAATTTTCTGTACATGTACAACTCATTCTATTTTTTTGATTAGTGGGATTTAGGTTGACTGTAGAGGGTCCCTAGATGTTTTTCCCAGGGGAAAGGGGTTTTACCACGTAAAAAAACTAGAGTTAAATGATAATAAAGTTGTATTCCTAAACACATCATCTCTCATGATTTTTTATATCGTATATATTTTTTTAACTCTTTTAAATCATGATAAAATTGCAAACATATACATTTGAGGATAATTGGGTATCTCTCACAAATATTTGAAGCTTTGAATAATTTGTAAAAGATTGTATAACTTTGTCGTTACTTGTAAAGTGTCATCTATATAATGTGTAGTGCGGTGTAAAGTGCAATAAGATATGAGCATGTGTTCTCGATAAGAAGTTAATCAAAGTTTATAAGACTTTAAAAGAAAATAAAAACTTGTCTTATAATGCATAAAATAATTTTTATCCAAATAAAAGGAAAAAGTATTCAAAAATAACCATTTGATATACAAAAACATGTCAAGGAGTATATCACCTGAAGAGCATATAAATGATTGTATTTAAAAAATATTTTAATGGTAAAGAATGCAACCATATCTTATAAAAAAGAATAACTTGGCATATGATAGAAAATGCAACAAAAATAAAAATAAAAAATCCTAAAAATATTATCAAATCATTTAATAAACTATGAAAATACCTAATGATGACCTAAGTAATTCAAATATAGTCCAATCAAGGGGTTTTGTTAAAATATCCTCTAATTGAAGATCGATAGAAATATAACTTAAAGACACAACTTTTTCTTCAACAAGATATATAATAAAATGAAGTAGAATGTCTACATGCTTTGTTTAAGAGTGTTGAATGGATTTTAGGATCTATCAATAACACTAATATTGTCACAATATATAACTATACAATATTGACCAATGATATAATCCTTTAATATTTGATTAATCCAGAGGAGAATATCATAATAACTTCTCGCCGCAATATACTCCGGTTCGGTCGTGGAAAGTGAACACAATTTTGTTTCTTGGTGTGCCAAGAGATTAAAGAACTGCTAAGATAAAAGAATCCTCCTGATGTACTTATCCCCCGATCAACATTACCCTCCCGATCGTCATCTGAATAGGCTGACAATGAAGTGTTGGTATTTATAGGATAATCAACACTAAAGCTCATGGTCTCACAAACATACTTGATAATTTGTTCAACGACTTTTAGATGGGACTCCTTAGGATAAGATTAGTAGTGAGAACAAACTCCTACACAGACTGATATGTCGGGACGACTAGCCGTGATAAATTATCTCAACGACATTCTTTCCATCGATATCCTTTCCAAGTATAATGAAAACACCCATAGGGGTACGTTTAGGATTAGAAAAGTAAAGATATAATTTCTTTACAAGGTCCTTTGTATATTTAAATCGTGAATTAAAAATCCAAGTATCTATTTATGGCACGTGGAGGCCAAGAAAGAAAATGAGTTCTCCTACCATGCTTATCTCAAATTCTTTTTGCAAAATCGAGGGAAATTCTTGAGCATGATCTTCATTTGTGGAGCCGAAAATAATATCATCGACCCACTCTTGGGAAACCACAATATCTTTCCCAAAAAATCTAAAAAATAAGGTCTTATCCATATATCCTCTTTTGAAGTCTTTCCCCACAATATATGAGGTAAGTATTTAATACCAAGCTATAGGTACTTATCCAAGACCATACAAAGACTTTTTGAGGCAATAAACACGTGGTGGGAGTTTAGGATCCTCAAATCCCTTTAGTTGTGGCAAATAGATTCCCTCTTAAAGATTGCTATTAAGAAAGGCTCTCTTCATAACCCTTTGGTGGGGCTTGAAATATAAGGCACATATTATAACTAAGAGTAAATGAACCAACTATATCTAACAACGATGGACAATAACCCACTAAAATATATACCTTCAATTTGGTTATAACCTTAATCCATAAGTCTTGCCTTGTTCTTCAAAATGACACCATCTTCACCACACTTGTTTTTGAAGACCCAGTTAGTACTAATGATATGAACATCCTTAGGAAAATGGATAAGATTCCAAACTTCGTGTTTGTCAAATTGGTCTAATTTATCTTGCATAACATTCGACTATATTCGTCTTACAAGGAATCCTTCATATTCTTGGGTTCAATTGTGGAAGTGTAGCAAAGAAAGTTAACATGTCATTTGATTCAGATCTAGTCTTCACTCCAACAATAGGAATACCAATGATTTTGGAAACATAATGGTCTTTCCTAACCCAAGGAGGTGTATCTCCCACATTCATAACCTCACTAGGTGGTGGGATAACCTCTTTACACTCGTCCGGTTCTTCTTCCCCCTCTTTTTTAATATTTGGAAAAGTAGAAGATATATCTTCACAGTCGTTCTCTTTGAAGTCAAAATGATCATAATCATCGATGAAAATATTAATGTATTCCATAATCTTTTGAGAGGCACAATTAAAAACATGAAAGGCACGATTATTAGTGGAATAGCCAAGAAAAATGCCTACTTCATTTCTAGAGTCAAGCTTTAATAAGTATTGTTAACATTTAAGCATGTAACCCTTGATTCTAAATAATCTAAAGTTCTTAATTGTGGGTTTATTTCATTTTTAAATCTAGTAATGGTTTTGGTTCGTACCGTACCTCCTATGGTTTACGACGTGACTAGCCGTATGAAAAGAATCCGCCTGAAACTCCTTTGGAACACTCTTACCAATCAACATGGACCAAAACATCTATGGGATAGTTTGATTTTTCCTTTTGACTATTTCATTTTATTAAGACATTTTGGGGGATAAAAATTTATGGTGTGTTCTAACGTTACTAAACCACGTCGGTATATTTATTCCTTTAAATTCTATTCAGTGGTCAATACGGACACTCATGATAATGCATGCCTTTTTTTTGAAATTATTCGCATATAGAAATAAAAATGTCCTTAACATCGGACTTGCTACCCAAAGAATTTTACAAAAGTGATTTAGATAAGTCATCTACAATTACAAGAAAGTAATGTCTTCCATCTATACTTTCCATACACATTGGACCCATATGGTCTATATGTAAAATCTTAATAGCACACGTGAGGTAGCAATAACGTTCAACTTCCTATGTTTGCGGATTTGTTTGCCCATTTGGCAAGTACCACACACATGAGAAGAAGTTGAATCTAAAAGAGATAAATCACGAACAAATTCATTCCTAGAAAGTCTACTAAGATCTCTATAGTTCACATGAACTTGAGAATACCTATCTAAGCACCCACTAAGTTAAATATCATTTGGGTTGTGCAGGTAGAAGGTTCTCAAGCTAATAGACACATTATGATAAGATATTATCGTAAGATTGAGTCTAGATACCATCATCCATCCAAGACAACTTCAAGGTTCATCATGAGAAGGTATAAAAAGCTCGAGAATCCCTATTAGGATGCACAAACTTTATGCACATCACTTGAGTAACACATCACTAAGCATATTTTATATTATGATTGTTGAATATTAATTTGGTGCTTTATATTTTTTTGATATTTTATTTCATTAAAAAATTAAAATTTTTTTAATCTCTAAATATGTTTAGAAATTAACTACATTTTTCTAAAAATTGAAAAAAAATGATCAAAAATTATTTTTTTATGTGAAAGTTGTTAAAATAATTTTTAGAATTATCTTCTAATTTTTGTATTTTTTTTCAGATTTTTTATCAAATGAAAATAGCATAATAAAATGTAAAAGCTCTTAATTAATTCTTTGAATTAATTAATAAGATGCGTTTGTTTTGTGAGAGAAAACTGGATTTTATTGTAACCGTTAGATCCTTTTTAATCAAGGGACACTGTTTTTAACCAAGGGACATTGCCTTGATCTATGTCTCATGCTGTTGACCAATCAAAAAGCATTTAACTCTAGTTTAATCTCAGCCTTTGATCTTAGGGTATTATCCAAGAAATAATCTCGTCCATTTGTTTCTTAAAACACATTACACCTAGTATAAAAAGAGACTCGGTCTCCTCATTTTGAGAGTTTATGATTTTGTTCATTTATACATTTTATACATATAGGTTCTCTTCTCTGCCTTAGAGAGACAAAGAGTGAACTAGAGAGAGAATGATAAATAAACCCTCACTTACATCTCACACAATACATACAGAACTGTTTTTTCACACAATTTGAAATGAGATAATGTAGATCTGTTTTGAAAGGGTGAAACGCAACCAAAGATAAACCCTAAATTGAAAGGTTGGATCTAAAATTGTCTCCTACGCCTCTGTTCTGGTTTGATCCATGACATTTTGATTTATTTTTGTACAATCTCTAAGCATTTGTCATTTACGATTAAGATCTGTTTTCTTTTTAGTTAACATATTGTGTTAGATTAGTTTGTGTTGCTGCTGTATTAGATTTGAACATATATCGTGTGATTCATCTCTTTCTATATATAAATTGGTTATCTACAAGTTTTTTTGTAGCTTTGTGTTCTTTGTAACTAAGTTTTCTTAAAAAAACGGTTTTGTCGTACATATTTGTTTAGACTTAGTACGAACTCATATTCTGACTTGCATATAAAATCTAAATTAAACATTTGTTTTTTCTTGAAAATAATCTTTTGATTCTTCTTTAAATTCGATATTTAGTGAACTTTTTTTAAGAAAAAAAATCATGCTGTGCCTTATTTGTTTAGTCTTAGTTAAACATTTTTTTTCTTTGAAAAACACACTTATTGATATAAGATTATTTTAGATCCGATGTAGCATAAACTATATAGTTTTAACTTGATTGTTCAAATTAGTTGTTTGGCTTCTGGAAAATTTGTTTTAATAGTGTGATTTAAGCGTTTCACCTTTAAATATTTTGATCTTGTTATTTTTGTATACATTCCAAGACAAAATATTATATATGTTGTTAATATATGGATTTTACTTTCTATTATGATTTTGACTAGAATATTATATTAGAATAACCTTGTTTTATTTATGAACTGAATATAACACCTTTAATTAGATATCTGTGAGGATTTTCTTTGCTGGATGTATTGTGCTTATTCTTTGATTATTATTGTGATTTGGGTTTCTGTCTCAAGTCTAAGATGTTTTTCACTCAACTATCTTGAAACATAAATATTATACATAACACTACTTACTGTCTAAAGATAGAACAACAGGTCAAAGAGTGTTCAAAACATTTTATTTCACAAGATCATACACTTTTTCATGATTTAGATTCTGAATACTTATGAAACATTTTTGTCAAGAGTTGTTGATAAAGTGTTAGTTAGACTAAAAAGTTTTCAAAACATTGGTTTAAAAGTCGAAGCTATTCTTTATTAAAACTATAATAAAAGTATATAGGTTTTTTTTTGCATCAACATTTTGTCAGCATTTTGTCTGTAACGTTAAGTGTGTATGAGTTGCATGTAGTGTAGGACACCTTACACGCATTGACGTAAATCACTAGATCAATTAGCACATCACTTGGTGGTTTTGAGGTATATCCAAGAGGGAACTACAAAGACGGTGAAGGTAATGAGTAAGAAAAACTAGGATTGCTCAAGGACAATCAAACAATTGGAAGAGGTATCACTGTTAGGATTTACTTTTGAGTTAATTTTTTGCACTTGTACGACTCGTTCTATTTTTTTGTTTAGTGGAATTTAGGTTGGGAGTTTTACCACGTAGAAAAACTCATCATGTCATTTACTTTTTGGATTTAATATTTTGCAATCTATCACATATTCGTATATGAAATAATGCTAGGCTTGTTATTAGAAGCTCACCTAATAATTTGATTATTAATCTTGTGATTTAACTTTGGTTAAATAGAAAAGGTTAGTGGACTTAATTTGGTTATTAATAATAACTGAACGGTTTGTGTAGAAAAGTATAAATTGGCCCCCCTTATGTCATATTGGGTAAAATTCAATAAACAAAGATTATTTTAGTGCAAAAGGATTTCTGAGCTTAGTTTCAAGTGGTATGAGAGATTGAATTTTCAAAAACATTTTTCAAATCCTTTTTATCCTTTATTTAATTTTTTTAAACAATGCATGACATAATCCAGTTGGATAGGCTAGGAAATTTCAGTAGGCCCTGATGGCGTTAAGTTTCCTTACTGGAAGATTAGGATAGTTGCCTTTATACAAGGTACTTTAGGGGATGATGTATGGGATTTAATATAATATGTATACACTCAACCAGAAATCTCTATAGAAGAAGACAGTCCTATTAGGAATAGAAAGTGTAAAAATGAGCTAAATTCTAATGAGAAGAAGTCCTGTAACTTTAATAACAAAAGAAAAATGCTATTTTTATGTCTTTTAATGAACATGAATTAAAATGAATATGCCATTGTAAAACTAGTGAAGAGGCATGGGACACTTTAGTAATAGCACATGAAGGTGATGCTAGGGTTAAGGAATGTAAAACAGAAATATTGGTCCAATAATATAATATGCTAGTTATAAAAGAAACTGAAACATTTAATGAGTTTTACATGCATATTATAAAATTAATAACTCAATTACATGCCAATGGTATTATATATACTAATAAAGAAGTCTATGCTAAAATTATAGATCATTGACACCTAAGTTTGACCGTAAAAGGTACATAATAGAGGAAATGATGACCCATCTCTTACCTTTGAACTCCTTAGCTCTAAGCTTAGGACTATGAAGATGGAGACTCTTTTAGGACTTCCTTGAACTTATATCCTAAAAATGACCCTTGTGCCTCGAGTAGTTTAGTGGATTTTAAATTTGCTTTGAATAAGGACATACATGTTAAGTCTCCTAAATCTGATAGTATTATTGGTTCTGATGTGGAATCAAATGACTTGGATGCTTTGGATAATCAAATTGCCTTACTGTCTAATTAGTTAGAAACTTTTAAAACATCGCAATCAATTTGCAATGAATAAAAGGTAATATGTTAATTAAAGCAATCAAGCACCTAGACCCCACAACATAATTGATAATACGAATTCTAGTAGCAAAGAAAATCTAAACTTACTTGCCACAATTGTGGGAAACTTGGACATTTTTCTAGTAAGTGTAGATCAAAACAACCACCATATAAGAAAACACCTTTAAGAAACTTAGGATGATTACTCATATTCTGATCAAGCGGATGATCAAGACTGTAATTCTGATGAGTGTTTTACAGCTTTTTTTGGTGCTATATCTGATTGCTGTGGAGATGTTTACATATCTAGAATGACTGTTATTGATAATGATATTGAGTCTGTTAAGATCTGTTTTGATGATAGTGATAATGATACTGATTCGACTGAAATTGATACTCTCATTAAATATGCGAGTTCTCTTATTGATAATTAACCTCCCTTTGTAAAACACCCTACTCTTTCTGAATGTAAACTAAATGGGTGTGCGAGTGGATATTATGAATATGAAGAACTCATAGATAATAATGACAACTTACAAACAAATTCACCTAGTAAAGACTCACCTAGAGTAGACATGACCTATGATGACTATGCACATATGTATGTTAGGACCCTTAAAATAAGGAAAAGTTAGCTAGAATGGTTAAATCACTAAGTGAGAAATTAGAAGAACTTTGTAAAGTTGTTAAAACTAAAGCACAAGAGGATATTAAAAATAATCAAACATTTGAGACTAAAAATAAAGATTTTGAAAATCAAATCAAGACTCTTCAAGAACAAAACTATGTTTTGGAAAAAGAAATACAAAGCATCACTTCTGGAACTTGAATAGTTCAAGGAGAAATGATCTTGATTATAATGAGAGCACTACTAAGTTTGAAAAACTATTATTTGTCTAGAAGTTTGATGGCAACACAAATAATTTGGGCTAAAAAAATCATTTTTTTACAAACTGACTTAAATAAGCACATTAAATTTGTGAAATCACCATTTTATCCTGAGTTGGGTAACATTCTTTATAAGCCTGATAAGGAAAAGGTGTTGAAGAAACAATATCTAAATTTGAGGTTAAGAGTAAATGTCCCAGTGTGCTAAATGACGAATAACCTAAATACTTTCACCGACAAAAATGTGTTAATTTTATTAAGATATTAGGAGTCGATAACAATATCAGTTGGGTTTATGGTAGAGATTTTCAGAAGGGAAAGACGAATTATATGATAGGAAACAAAAATTCTTTACCTAAGTATAATAAGCCTAACCTTAAGTTTCAAACGTCTCTTAATAATCAATACTATTTTAGCTGTGATGTTTTTGGGCATAGTTTGATAAAATATCCTAAGCCCCATTAATTTAGATCACATGCCTATAAAAACTTTAACTTCCTTTGTGGTAGCAGGAGTTTCAGTTTGAAAAACTATTTTCACAATAATTATGAGACTATGAAAATGTTTCAAGGAAAGGAAAAACCCAACCCTACATATCAAGTGGCCCATAAAACTTTTAAAACATGGCCAGTTTGGATTAAAAGTTATTTTGGCTTATGTCGTTTTGATAGGCCTTCGCTGTGGAAAAAGGTACAAGGTTGTTAACTAGGCAGTGGGTGCTCGCATCATCTGACCAGGGGTATTTCCAAACTAAAAAATGTCATTAATTATAAAGGAGGTAAAGTGACATTTTGGGATAATAAGTCTTCGCGAATTATTGGCAAAGTCATTCTCAATAAAGAGGGACTCCCGAATGTGCAAGATGTTCTGTTAGTTAAAGATTTGCAAGCTATATTTTTATCTATTAGTCAGTTTTGGGATTGTGACTGCCAAGTCAAATTTTCACAAACATCCTATGAAACTTTAAAAAAAGGAGAGTGTTTTATTATGGACAACCTCACTATAGATAACTGTTATATTGCATTGGGTAAACTGTCTTCTCAATCATCAAAATTAGATGATGGAGACTTGGGGCACAATAGTTTCGGTCATATTAATTTTTATAATTTGAATAGACTGTTATCCCAAGAGATTATTTGAGGATTGCGTTCTATTAAAAAGTGTCCGACTGTTATTTGTGGTCCTTGTCAAATTGGAAAAATTACCAATTTACCCCACAAGAAATTCAAGGATGTTAACACTAAAAAACCTGTAGAGCTACTACATATGGATCTTATGGGTCCAACCACGTTTGTGAGTTTACATGGTAATTCATACATACTAGTTATTGTAGACGACTACTCGCAATCGTAACACCCCGTATTACTGAGGATATAGGACTTAATTAAATTGGTGACTTAGCATTTATTTAAATCGGTGATTTGGGATTTATTTAATTCAGAGAAATGATTTAATTTGATGATTTAGAGCTTAAATTAATTCGATTTATTTTCATTTTACGCGTACCGTATTTTGAGGTGGAAATCAGATGATTTTATAAAGTGATTCAGACGATTATTTAGAGGCCACGGCTGATTCCGGAAGGGTCAAAATAGTCGAAATAATATACCCAGGGGTATAGGCTGGGTTGCGATGCAATTTGAGGCCAAACCGGCACCATAGGAGGACATTTTGGTCATTTGGTAAAATAAAGTACAAAACTTACGAGTTTACAAAACTGAAAATACGCAAATATTGCGTATTTCATCCGTCGAACCTACGCCTTTTAGCCCCTTCGGGTGCCTTAATCTCTATATTTAAGCCCGTTAACCAGACAACCTCGGTTTTATATTGTTAACATGCTATATGAGGTATAATTGGGCTTTTGTACGTATTTAGGTACCAAGTATGGGATTCAGACGCATTCCGCGCAATTTTCGTATGCAACTGCACGTTTAAGGGCAATTCGGTCATTTAACAACTTGGGTACCGGGCCCGACATCCACAAGAAAGTTGTATCTCTCCTCGCTAGATTTGCGTGGCCGCGAACGGTGCACGATTTCGAGTCCGTATGACGAAGTTACGGCGATTTCAGCGGAAGAGAAAAATAAGAAATCAAAAGAGGAGAAGAAAAGAGAAGGGAAGAATGCAGTGTGCTGCTGCTGCATTCTGCCCTGCTTGATCGATCGATAGACACTTCTGGTCGATCGATCAACCTTTTTGAATTGTCAATTTTTGGTCTTGATCGATCGATCCCCTGTTTTTCAGCAGATATTTTCATTTCTTTTCTGTCTTCTTTTCATTTATTCCAACATACTACATAAAGGTTTTTTTTGTAATAAGAATATAGAGCAGTAGATACACGATTTTAGCTTAGAATAGATTAGGGTTTGGGTGATTTGCTTAGTTCTTCTTCATTTCTTCTTGGATTGACACACTTTTGGGCTTGAATGTTGACTATTCATCATCCTCACCATTAATATAGTTTGTATTTCTTCATTTCTTGCTTTCTAGTTAATTTACAAGCTTTCTAATTTAGGTTTACATGCTTTGATTTACAGGCTTTCTAGTATAGATTTACCGCTTTCCATTTACCGCGTTTTTACGATGCTTTCTAGGTAATTTAAATTAGGTTGTGTTTGAATTGAACTCACTCGGGTTGACGCGTTGCTTTGCTTTGGTGATGGAGTTTACGGGTTTATTTCGGGTGCGTTGTCCTAGTTATTGCGCCTAGGAGATTTGATGGGGTATATCATGTATGTCCCGTGCTTACGACCATTCGCGCGCAATTTCTGGGATATTTGTTGACGCCAAAATCTTATTAGGCTTTTATGATGATTTAGGGCGTAACAACCCTTGATTTAATTAACTATCGAAACGAGACGCATTTGTAATAACTCGTCGACCCATGTAGCCATTTTATACTAATTAACTCGGGTGAGGGATATTCGACGCAACCTATAGTTTTTACTCGCTTTCTTAATCTAGTTTCAACACATTGCCTAGATTAACTTTTCCTTTTAGTTTGTAATCACCTTTTACACTTTTATTTCGGAGTATTAAATCACTTAAATTCTAGCAACTCGTCTCTGTGGATTCTCGATACCCGACTTATCGCTGTACTCACCAGTTGAGTGTAGTCGTAACTTAGGTTTTTGTATTGAGGAGGTGAAACGAAAACAACGATTGTGCACTTGCACGAGCACACTTTTCACCCTTAATAAAAAACCTTTATCAGTATATAGATGGTAGAGGCTAGGGTTTAGAGGTTAGAAAATCAAAAGAGGACATTAGAGAAGAAGGATAAGCCATTTTTGAAGCTTAAGGAAGGGTTCGTGAGAGATTTAAGTGATTCTTGCACCACAAGCATAATTGGAGAGTGGATTAAAGGGGAAGACCAACAAATCCATCATCAACACATGAAATCAAACCTTTAATTAAGAGGCAAGTATTTATATTGCTTTTATATTAAGCAGGTTATAATACCCATGATGAATATGGCTTGATTTACATATTTTCGGATGATTTATATGAATTTTGGATGAGTATAATCCATGAATTAAAGTAGAATTTCATATAGTTACGCTCTTTTATATTGGTGATGTGAAATCAGAGGGTTTGGGATGATTTATAACAAATAAATATGGGTTCTTGATAAAAAAAGGTGATGTACATAAGAAACTAGGGTTTTATGTATTATTGGAGGATAATCGATTCTTCGATTGAATTTCTGATGAATTTTTGATTAATTTACATGGAAAATCATCCTAATACATGTAGATAGTGTTTAGGACAATTGTTATTAAGTTTGGTAAAGAATCATGGAGAAATGAATAAGAAAAATGGTGAAAAATGCACTTGCGTATTGGGGAAGAAGATGACCTGCGAATTTTCAAATCGATTCTGTTCAGAGCCAAATAGAATCTGAAATCAAATCGATTAGATCTGCTGGAAAATCGATTTGTTTTCCTAGAATAAGGTGAAATTTTCTTTTTAAGCCTAGAACTCCTAAAATCTTGTCAGGAAAAGTTTTGGGACTTTGTTAAAATATAATGCGAGCTTTGTTATATTACAGTAGGCTTCTGATGGGATTATGATTTAGGATAAATGAGAGGGTTAAGGCGAGATTTAATATACTTAAATTAATGCGTAATTAAGTCGAGAGAAGAAGAATAAATTACGGGGAATTTATGTGGATTTATGATAGATACCATTAGTATATGATAGAGCTAGCTACTGAATTCAATGAAGGGGTAAGGCCCTTAGAGAGAGTAATACTCTGTTAATAAGATAGTGAGGATAATCGTAACATGATGGTACGGTGAGTATTCGAGAGATAAATACTACTTAGGGTTTATATTTATAGGTTGAGTGTATATCTATATGGAATACAATTATAGTTGAGTGTATACCTATACGGATTTATTATTATAGGTCGTGTCTGTGCGTATATTGAATATACATATGGTTAGGCTGTGTGTATGCCTATTATGTACTTTTGTGTATGAACTCTACTTGCTATCATGGAGGTCCCGCGCAGTGGGTGTTCCACCCTGACAATCCCAGTGAGGTCTGGATTTGTGCCCCAGAGCATAGTGCTGATAGTGGATAAGTATGTGAGAGAAATGGTGATGCCGAAAAGTCATTTAGATATGTTAGGTATGTGCGCAGTCCCAAAGACTTAGTGTTATGTTCGCCTCCAATATGTGTGATTTGATTGATGGTTCGAGGAGACATTTCGAACCGATAGTCTATGATTATGTGTGAGAGGTACTTGGACTGATAGTACGCGAGTGCGCATTGTTATGACTAGATCCGGAGATGAGGTATTATATATATATATATATACTCATGGATGTCTAATCTTACTTATGTGTAATAGTTAGGAGGCTAGATAGTGTATATCTAATCAATGTGTAATCTTACTTATGTGTGGTAGTAAGGAGACTAGATAGTGTATATCTACAACAATGCTAAATCTACTAAAGAGTAAATAGTAGAAAAGATCGAGAGTGCAAATCTAAATGAAAGCAAGTGTCAGAACTTAACATGAGGTAATAATAATAATGTAAGATAAATGTTAATTATTAGTTGTTCGTTAATGTACTGTAAGGGCGGTATGTGAGAAGTTAATGAGAAACTTAAGTAAAGGCTTAATGATAATTAAAGGGTATACTGTAGCGTACTGTATGGGCGGTACGGGAGAGCTAGACTCGTGTATGGTTAATTAGATGCTTCAGACCTAGTTGGTTTGGGTAGCTTGAGTAGGTGGGACGTTAGGTGCGCACTATAGATGGAAGGTGAGGAACTCGGGTAAATGTACGCAACCTAACATGTGTATTTAATAACTATTCATTTAAACTGCAATTTAAATACTTGCTAAATTTTTTCAAATGGTTTTTACACAGGCTCTGACCCATACTTGCAAAATATTTTCCAAAACCTTTTAGGTGTCTAACGATAGGGATGCTCAGTTTGATAATCTTTTCTAGGGATGCGCAACTGCAACACATGTGGAGGCTTACAGGATTTAGACTTAGATGCTTTAGTTACTTAATTCCTAGAGCAGGATGCAGTTCAGTTATTTCATTTGGGTATGTCGCCCCTTTAGTTATTTATAATATTCAGTTTATCGGACTTTATATTTGTGGACTCGGTTTGATTTCATTATATGTTTAGTTGAATTTTTATATTGAGAACCAATAGTTTATTCGGTACCATTTTATTTCGGTTATTTATTTGGTGTTTAACCTTTGAATATTCATTGAGCTTCGCTCAAGTTGGAGAGTTGACCAGAGTCAACGGTGATCGAGAGTGCTCGGTGACCTCTGGAGCAGTATTCAGAGTAAAATGGGTCGTTTACCCGAATCATAAGGCTAATTCATGCACGGGATGGACCTTTTCAAAAGGGATTCAGATACCTTCAAAGATTTATTGACATGCTCTCAAGATAGAGAGTTTACCAGAGTCAAATGGGGCCCTAAAGCGCCCGATGATCTCTAGAGAAGTACCGAGAGTTAAATGGGTCGTTCGTCCAAATTATAAGGTTGATTTGTACAAGGGATGGACTGTTAGAAAGGGGATTTAGATCCCTTAAAAGATTTATTAAGCTTCGCTCAATCTAAAGAGCTTACGGGAGTCAAATTGGGCCCGAGAGCACCCATCGGCGTCTAAATTAATACTCAGAGTATGACCTAAGGTTTATGGTGGATGGAGGAATGCGAGGTACCTAAGGAGATGCTTAGGCTGGTCCTAAGATGGAGTGTCTAGAGTAACCAACCCGAATTCCTTCCTAATAATTTTGGAAAATAATGCTTAATTTCTTGCTATATGCCAAGTGCACCCACTATCAGAGTATCATTGTGAATATTTTGGGCAACTAAGGCAATGCGAATAACATGAAACTTTTCTTTCTTATACCAAATATATTTTGTCTTTTTATCCTTCCCTAAATCTATTGAGCTAATGTCAACATGTTTAGATTTTGAAAGTTTCTCAAATTTTGACAATATAGCTTTAGATTTTAATAAAGAGAATTAAAATCATGTTTCTGGATAGAAACTTCATCCAAGTGATGTTTCTTATTCTCCTTGGAGTTTTTCAAATGCGTATAGTAATATTATTTTAAATTACCATCGCGATTGCAAAAAGTGCAATGATACACATAGCGATGACCAATTTTCCTCAAATGCTTTGAAATACTTTTCTTCTCAAGTGATAATGAAGACTCTTTAGAAACTTGAATCTTTTGAGAATCTTTTACATAAATAGCATTATCCTTAGATTTAGATTTAACACGAGGGTTTAAAACTAATACCATGTTTACCAATAGAAGATGTAGTATAGGCCAGAAGAAACTTTCCCATTCTCTTGAATTTATCTCCAATGTTAACCTTGACATCCTTAGTCAAGATTAACGCCTTTGTAAGAAAGGTTATTTTCTCATTTAAAGACTTGTTAGAACTTTTACATTCTTATAGATCACATTGCAAAACCTTTTTCTTGAAAAACTTTATTCTCATTCTCCATCAAAGCGAGAATGTTACTAAGAGAGGCATATTGTGTTTTAACATTATTTAAGAGAGACCCTTCCATTTTTAAAAATGCATTTTCTTTTTTCACATTTTCTAAATTTAATGAATGTTTTCAACAAACGTTTCTTAATTATTACATTTTCAGAAACACGTTTATCATAAGCTTGTTGAAGGTCACTATCTTCTTCATTTAAAGAATCATCACTAAAGCGGACAGAAGAAAATAAATTATCAATCTTGGAAGAACATTTATTATCGATGGATGAAGATTGAAACAACTCTTAATCATTTGCTGAAGCACCATCTAGAGAGCCAAAATTATAGGTAGGTTTGGACCATGTCATCAAAATGTCTACATCCAAAAAAATGATGTTATTCTCCATATTAACACAAAAACTCATGATCTACCTCTAGGTTTTCCAATCTTAACAAAACAGAACCAAGCTCTGATACTAGTTGTGAGTGCGTATTGTGTACTTACATAGAGACCTACCAAAAATTATTTTGCATACCTAAAATACTATGTTATAAAACTTTACCAAAATTTTGATTAACTAACTTCAAGCTTATCTTGTTTGAGCATATTAATGATAAAACATAGATAAGAGGAAAATAAGGGCACAACAACAAATATATGAGGACAAAAACCCACTAACAGGAGAAACCTTGGGATAATAAAACAATCTAAAAACTTGATAAAAACTTACAGAGGGGATTAACGACTAACACCCCTTTCGCGTTAACTCATACTTTTCCCACAAATTTGTAGCGGCCTGGAGATTCCTACGAGTAGATGGAAGATGTCAACATCTCGCGTCAACAATGTTTCATAAGCCTTCGTATTCTAACTTGGGAGATCACAAATGGTTTGGACCCCGAAAAGAACCTTAAATATCATAACATTTTTATTGGTAGAAATACCCAAAGTGTATAGAGTATTTGATTTATCAAAATGAGTTATCTATAAAAAGCTTTGTCTTCTTTGATATTAATCATCCTTTAAAAAAGAAAGGTGATTAAATGCAAAGGAGAGAAGGAGAAAAAAGTATATAGATTTTGAATTTGGGCTCACTCTTTTTATTAAGTGTGTTCTTATCTATTTAGAATGGAAGAAGAAAAGAATGCACATAAAAATCTCTCAACTTTTTTTCTGTTGAAAGATATGAGAGAGTTATTTTAAAATGACGAGCACTAAAGGTATAAGTAAGGAAAACCACACCAATGAGTTTATACATTACTTAGAGAAGCTAAATGACACATCTCTTACATAAAGCATGTATGAGAGAGTGGTTGCAGGCTAGCAAGTCTAGTCCATAGCCAAAAAAGTGCCTTTTACATTAAAATATGTTTGATCCTTAAAGATATTTATGAGAGATTCACGAATCTGTACGAATCACCGGAGGTGTTGCTGCAGCGAGAACGAGCGTAACTGGAGAGAACTTATTGCGAAGCAAGTCACATGTTTGTCCAGATAATTTTGACGGAACCTTAAAATACCTTAGCGGCCAACGAGGGAAGTACCATTGCAGCGAAAAACATTACAACGGTGATTCTTCAGCAATGAATCTACTCACGCTAGTTTCCATAGATTTCGATAAAGACACTTTCCCATTTTTAGCTTCAACAACACACATTGTTGCTGCAGTGAAACTAGTAAGTTTCGTTCAGTTTTGCTTATTTTTTACATTTCTAACATTTTGTGTACAAGAAAGATCAAGATAGCAAAATGATAAGATTTACACACTCAAAAAGTTTTTATCAAGATGTTTTGAAATATTTTTGTAAAAACACGTGATATGGGTATGAGAATTCTCCAAAATATCTTTCATCAAATAATGCGATATTTGGGATAACGAGGATAACCGACATCGACTTGAAAGTCTTAAATGTTGATGAAGTTTTTCGTAGAGGTGAATTAAGAACCCAATGTGATTTGAAAAATGAAATAAGACAACTAGTTATGAGGGCACAAATGAGTATATGAATAATTTTACAAAAAAAAGTAATCTATATATCACAAAAAAGTCTTGATATACACTAACGATGTCCTTAAACCAAAAAATTACCGATCATGGAGTTAGGCAAAAAAAATTATTTATCACACACTAGCCTTCATAACATTGTTCATCATATTGTAGATGCCCTTTTTATATGTGCTTTAGGTGAAAACAATTTTCAAAAACTTTGTCTAATCTTAATATGCACCGATTTTGTGAACCAATTTTAATTTAAACCAATTTATCTTGTTAATTCTAAACATGCATTTAGGTGTGATTAAGCCTGTAAAATAAATCAAGTCCAGAAAATTACGATGTACGAGGAAACCACTACGGAAAAAATTCTCGGATGGCCCAAGATAGATAATCAATATTGTTTATGTAAAAAACTAGATTATATCTAATTAATCAATCACATATAAAAATGAATAAATAAGACAAAGGATTTTTAAAGTGGTTCAGCGTTATGAAAATGGCCTACGTCCACTATTTTGTATTGCTGACTGTTTGCCTTGAATCTCGATAATAGGTTTTGCCAAGAGATCCAAAGTCCCCTTCTTATGAGGAGGTTACAATGTATTTATAGCCTTGAGACTGTACATATGAAAAGATAATGCACTGTTATCTAGCAGACATATACATCTGTATGATAATAATGCGCATTATATGCGTAGTTGCCTTTTGATTTTCTTGATGTGGATGCTCTGTATGCTAAGTAGCTCCGACCGTTTAAGTTGCTCGGTAGGCTTAAGTAGCTCGGACCGCTTAAGTTACTTGGTAGCTCGGAGCGCTTAAGTATGCTGCTCGTTGAAAGTCTTCGTATTTGCCACATAAGTTGACACGTGTCTTCATATGATTGGTCCACGCCAACAGACTAAATTTGGTATTAACAGAAGCCCCCAATGTTTCACAGTTTGAGGTTGAGGAAGAGTGTGAAACAATTTTCTTGAAAACTGCTTGGATTACTGGCTTTCAGAGATTTTAGGAGAATAATTTAATTCCTATTTAGCTCACAATATCAAGCTTCATAAATATTTTGAATTTTCACGATCACTTCGATATTTGTGCCCTTTTCCTCTTTCAGCCGCCGAAAAAGCAAATGTCTTTCCTGGTAATCATTGTTTTTCTCTATTCTCGAGATAAAGTATTTAAACGCGACAGAAATCCAGTTATCTTCTACTTTTTAAATCTGTATTTCTGAACTCTTCATTTTTTTCTCTCTTTTGTGCCTTCGTTCCTCCCTTCATTCATTGTCAACCGATTTCTCTTTCTTCTGTAAGATTTTCTTCCTTTTTATTTATTTACTTTATTCACCATGGTTTATCTTGTTAAATCGCTAGATAAATTTCGATCTGAGTTTTCAATCCCTTCGTGGGTTATTTTGGAAGAACTTTCTTGTCCTTCTGATTTACTTTCTTTGGCGGAGGGACACTGGTTACCAAGTCTTTTTGTAGCTGAGTGTGGCTTTTCTTTCCGGCCAAATCCCCTGTGGTTAGAGTTTTTCCAATATTTCGATATTGTACCTACAAGAGTAGCTCCAAATACATGGAGGGTAGTTAATGGCGTATATAGGTTGAATCAACTTCATGGAACTCGTTTGGGAATTCCAGAAATTATGTATTGTTATAGATGGGTTACCAACGACACTACTTTCTATTTAAAAACTAAGTTTTCGCATAGAGCTTTAGTTGTCAATCTTCCCGATGCCAATAGGGACTATTTTGATCATGGGGTTGTGATGAAAAATTAGCAACACCCTCCATTAAATGGAAATGATATGTACCAAGGTCCCAGGTGTCCACCTTATGGCAATGGGATAGGTTGTTTTTATTTTTGAAATCTTGTTTTCTTTGTATTCGATGAAATGCATCACTGACATTAATTTTGTTTGTTACAGTTGACACTAAAAGGAAGCCTCCAAAAGAGACTGATATTAATATAAAACATTTAAAACTTATCTGGGGCTTGCATTAATCAGTTGCTGGGGAGCACATTAGATCTGCTTCTTATTTATTGCGATACAGAAGCTCCACCTCATCTTTCATTGCTCGTCCTATGATGGTTGATCTTGATTAGATACCAACTTCTGAAACCAGTGTGGAAAGATCTTCTTCTGATTTAAGTACTCTTATTATTGATCTGATGAAGAAGAGGAAAGCTCCTGTATTTTTTGACAAGTCTGCCTTTGCCACTGAAGAGGCAAAGAAAAATAAACAAGATGTCCCAGATGAGGGGACAAAGAATATAGATGTACCCCCTTCTACTACTGCTAAGGAAACTGGCAAGAAGCCCCCTGTGCCTCTAAAAGAGACAACACCTTCGAGTGAAAATATTGTCATTTCACAAATAGAAACAACACCTTTACTTGAAAGTGCTCCTGCTCCTCTGAGGAGATTGAAAATAATTTCTATTGAGAGACCTGTTGACCCTATCTCTCAACCTTCAAATGCTGAGGGTAATGTTCCAGCTCTTATTCCTTCGAGCTCTGCCATGGGCTTGATCAGATCTTGGACTGTCCTAGAATTCTAAGGCCTTGAAGATACATTTTCTCATGAGAGAATTACTACTTTGGCTGCCCAACACATTACGTCAGTAAGTATTATTAGCTTGAGTCCTTTATCTTCTAGTACTATATTCATATATTGAATTAAAATTCTTTCTTTTTTCAGATCGTAACGCGTTTTAATAGTATTTTGAAGAAAGATGAAGCCATTTAGGCTTCCACCTCCTCGGGTGGGATAGAAGAAGCTTTTGCTGGATTAACTCGATCATTGAAGGAATCTCGTCTGAAGTACGAGGAAGACAAAAATGCATGGGAGAAACAATTCAAGTCCGTTGAATTAAATCGAGATCAAGTTGTGGCTGCCTCCAAAGAGTTGGAGAAGAAATTAAAGGATGATGAACAACGTAAAGAGGAGCTTGAGGTCAAGCTTAAATCTGCCGAGAAAAATGTTGCTAAGCTTCAAGGTGTTGAACGACATAAGACAGAGGTAGAAGAGAAACTAAAGTCTACCGAAGAGCTCCTTAGGGAAAAGACTTCCTCGGAGAGAGCAAAAAGGAAAGTTGCTGTTAAAAAATCTTTTAGTGCTGGTTGGGACAAGGGTTAGAATAAGGGTCTGGCTGTTATGTCTTCTCAAATGGAGTATGCTAGTGTTAAATATTTTAAGTATGGATGGATAGCAGCTTTGAAGAAATCGAAGGTTGCTGAAGATTCTGAGCTGTTCCAGGAGCATACTCATGGCCCTCCTCCCTCTCCTGGGGAAGAAGATAAAGCTGCATCAGATGAGTATTCTATGATGAAAGGAGAGCAGGTCCCTGTTGTTTCTATTATCCAACCCTCCTAGAAAGTCCAACAAGCTAGCACATCTGCCGAGCAACTGCCCTTGCTTTCTGAGCAACCAACCCCTTCATCCAAACCGTTCGAAGAAGTCATAGTTAATAAGGAGAAGGTTTAGAGTTGTTTGGGTCTTTTTATTTCGTTGTTTTCTTGGATGTAACCCTAAATTGTGTTTTCCTTTATCGTGATGAATAAAAATGAATTTTTGTTGTTCGTCTGGAATTTCTCTCTTACTTGCTCTGCTCGCATCATTGTTGATTTTGTTTTTCATTTTCTCTTTGCTAGTTTCTGGCCAGGATGGAACTCTTATCAGCTAATGATACAGAGTTGATGAAGAAGTGCAATGACTACTTCAAAGCTGGTCATGCAGACCTTACTGAGGCCCAGATAATTAACATCCTCAGATCAGGTGATTCTGAACGAGCAGTTGATGCTTACCAGTACTTGAAGTGCCTACTTGATCGTTCTGTTGCCAACAACGTGGCCTATTATGAAATGATTGAAGATCTTCAAGTAATGATCGAGGAACTTCAACAACAGTACAAAGAATCTAGAAAACTTCTACATGAAGGTTACGAGCTAAAGTACCAATAACTGAGTTCTGATCGGGGATATGACAAGTACATTTCAGCCCATGAGAAAAAGGAAAATGTGTTAAAGCTTGAGATTGAAGAGCATAGACATATTGCCAAGCTGCTAGAGCAAGAGAATATCACTTTGCAAGAGGAAATAAAACAACTAAAATATGCTATCTCTTCTTCTTCGGGAGCCTTGGTCCCAATTAATGATGATGGTTTTTCCTTTCTAAAAATAGAAAATGATAACTTACGGGATGAGTTAGAGACTTTGAAACGAACTGGACTTTCTACACCTGCTCATGGTAGAGCAAGATCTTCTTCCCGTAGACGAGCAAGGGCTGGTCGGGTTACTATTGATGAGATAAGAACTCAATTGGCTTTAGAAAATCAAGCCGTTCAACTGATGCGAAGAATCAGGCTTTGGCAGAAATGTCTAAGAAGATTCAGAGTTTCACTGACCAACTCTCCAATAAGAGTTCTGCTTTGGAAAGTAAATAAATTCTGGTGAAAAAGCTCCACGAGCAACTTGAGATATTGACTTATCAATTTCACAAGTAGCTTAAGGAATTTTGGATGGCTGGGTATAATGAAGCTCTGTATCATCTTGATGCCCGTTTGTAGCAGTCGAACAACGAGGTTATAAGCAGGGATGGTTGAATGCCTTATGTGTTCTGAAACTGGAGCAAGGTCATTTCTTATGGGATTATTATGAACCTGGAGTTCTTGATTTACCTGCGCCTCCTTTCAAATTTGACCTTAGTTGGATTCCATCTCGTGCCATTCTTCGAATTTTAATCTCCAAGTATCTCGGTGATTATAGTCTTCATTCAAACTTTGAGATATCTCGTCCAGAGCACTTGCTTGATCGACCATCCATAAATAATGTTAGAATGTTACGAGATATAATCTGCTTGGTTTTAATAAAGAGATGTTTAGTTTCTTTTACAATTTCATTTTCTTGGAAATATTTTGTAAAATGTCTTTGTTATTCACTGGTGAATATATATATATAAGGATGAAATGTCCTGCTTGTTTATAGTGACTTGTCACTCTTTGGGCCTAAGCAATGGAATGATTTTCATCCCATGTTCCTGCTTAGTTGTAGTAATCTCATCAGGATTACCTTGTTGCCTAGACAGTGGATGCCCCGGGAGGTCATCCATCTTCTTGTCTAGTTTATTACCAGCCAACCGGAGTTGGTGGTTTTTGAATTTCTGACCAACCGAAGTTGGTGGGTATTGAATTACCGACCAACCGGAGTTGGTGGGTATTGAATTACCGACCAACCGGAGTTGGTGGGTATTGTATTGCCGACCAACCAGAGTTGGTGGTTAATGAATTCCCGACCAACCGGAGTTGGTGGTTAACAAATTCCCGACCAACCGGAGTTGGTGGTTGTTGCTCTGATTTTGTGTTTGTGTAGTGTGTAGCACTAATATTCCAAAAAAAAATTCAACTAAGGAAGAAATATGGGCGAAACATCACTTTATTCATATTAAAAGAATAGTGTTACATATGGATTTTAATTACTGATAGTACTTGCGCAGATGCTCTGCATTCCATGCGTTCTTGAATTCTTCTACCTCCAAAGTTTCAATTTTGTATGTCCTAGGACGAACAACTTCAGTTAGTCTGTAAGGTCCATGCCAGTTAGCCTCCAGTTTATTATGCTTTTGGATTACTTTCTTCAGCACATAATCCCTCTCTTTCAAATCGAATTTCTTCACCCTTTTGTTGTAGAACAAGCATGTTCGTTGTTGATATGCTGCATTCCTGATTGCTGCTTCTTCTCTAACTTCTTCGAGCATGTCCAAGTCTAAATGCCTCATCAAGTCGCTTATGGGAGAATTGAAATTAAGTACCCTATATGTAGGTAGACCCAATTCAGTAGGTATGACAGCTTCACTACCGAATGTCAACATGTATGGAGACTCCCTAGTTGCTGTTCGCGGTGTAATGCGATAAGCCTACAACACAGAGTGTAGCTCGTTAATACAGTTTCCCTTTGCATCATCCAGCCATTTTTTCAAACCATTCAGTAAGATTTTGTTTATCACTTCAATTTGCCCGTTGCTCTGGCGATGGCCTGGCACATAATGGATCTTCTGTACATTGGATTGATGACAATATGCAGCGAATTCCTCGTTGTCAAATTGGGTTCCATGGTCAGTAATGAATGCATGTGGGAGACCATATCTGCAAATAATACTCTTCCAAATAAATTGATAAACCTTGTCATACGTCATATCAATGAGAGGTTCAGCTTCCACCCATTTGGTAAAATAATCCACAACAACCACGAGGTATTTGAATCTTCCTTTGGTCGTCGAAAGTGGCCCGACCAAGTCTATCCCCCAAATGGAGAATGGCCAAGGGGACGTGATGGGTGTTAACAATGCTTGGGGAGTTCTTCAGATGGAAGAGAAACGTTGGCATTTATATCACTTCTTAGCATAAGTTGCGCAATCGGCTCTCATCGTTGGCCAGTAATACCCCTGTGTTGTTATTCTCTGCAAAAGCCTCCGACCTACTATATGGGCTCCACATGACCCTTCGTGAACCTCTTCAATCAAGTCTTTCACTTAGGAGGGATGGACACATCTTTGTAGTCCTGCTATAACTCATCTTCTATACAGAATGCCACTGGTCAATACGTAACGAGCAACTTTAAACTTCAGTTTCTTGGCTGCGAGTTTATCAAGTGGCACAATCCCTTCTTCGATATAAGCCCTAATGGGATCCATCCAGGATGGTCCCAAGTCGAGGGCGATGAAGTTCATTATTAAGTTTTCATCTACACTCTGATCTACAAGGATCTCTATTGGGATTATTCTTCGTAGCTCAGTACGTGTTGCTGATGCTAACCGAGCTAGGGCGTCGGCTCTTGCATTCTCCAATCTTCGTATTCTGATCAACCAAACTGCGGTAAAAGTCGAGACAACCTCTATAGCTTTTGCATGATACTTGACCATTAGTTATCCATTCGCTGCATACAATCCGAGAATTTGATTTACGATTAATTGTGAATTACTGAATACAACGACCTGCTCTGCTTTCATGGTTTTGGCTAGGTTTAGACCCACTATCATAACTTCATATTCAACCTCATTATTGGAAGCCTTAAATTGAAAGCGTAGAGCATACTCTATATCAATTTCATCAGGACTATTTAAAACTATTCCTGCCCCACTGCCCATGGCGCACGAAGAACCATCCACATATAGGTTCCATATAGGTACTTTATTATCAAACTCTTGGTCTGACAGAGTTCCTCGATGGAATATTTGATACTTCTTTTTGTCTTCCCCTGACACTTCTCGCTGCTCGTTGATTATTTTCTCTTACTTGTCCATGGATGGAAGTTGATCGGGTGCTATCTTCGGTGATCCCGTAACATCCACGGGTTGGTCTGTATTAAACTTCTGCTCTTCGGATGTATCAGTGTGAGTGAACTCTGCTATAAAATCCACTACTGCCTGCCCCTTAAGTGACAATCTAGTCTTATAAACTATGTCATATTCACCAAGTTCTACTACCCTGTACATTAATCTTCCTGATTTCTTCGGTTTATACAGATCTTGCCTTAATGGCATATCAGTATACACTACTATAGTATGGGCTTGGAAGTATGGCCTCATCCTTCTTCTCGCTTCGATTAGTGCTAGTGCTAACTTCTCCAGTCTTAGATATCTGATCTCTGCTCCTCGAAAGGCCTTACTGGTGTAGTAGGCTGGTTTTTGCACTTCGTCCTCCACTTTTATCAATGTCGAGCTAACTGCGTTATCTGAAACCGCCAAGTATAAGTATCGCCTTTCTCCTATCACTGGTCTAGATAATAATGGAGGTGTCCCCAGATATTTCTTTAATTCTTAAAAGGCCTTCTCGCATTCATCATTTCACTCAAAAGTTTTTCGAAGTGTTTTGAAGAATGGGAGGCATCTATCTGTTACTCGTGACATAAATCTGTTAAGTGCTGCAACTCGCCTTGTGAGACTTTGTACCTCCTTCTTTGTAGCTGGAGATCGTAGCTCTAATAGGACCATGATCTTTTCAGGGTTCGCCTCGATACCTCTTTGGTTAATAATATATCCGAGAAACATACCTTCTCGTACTCCAAATATGCATTTAGTGGGATTCAACTTCATTTGATATTTCTTTAGTTGATCAAAAGTCTGACCTAGGTCAACTAGATGATTAACAGCTTTCTTGATTTTTGTCAGCATATCATCGACATCAACCTCCATGTTATAACTGATTTGCTCTGCAAACACCTTATTCATCAGTCGCTGATATGTTGTGCCTGCGTTTTTAAGTCCGAAAGGCATAACATTATAGCAATAAGTTCCCCTTGGGGTGATAAAATAGGTACTTTCCCTATCCGCGGGTTTCATTTTGACCTGGTTGTAACCAGAGTAAGCATCCATGAAACTCAACAATTCATGCCCCGAGGTAGCATCCACCAGCTGATCGATTCGAGGCAAAGGAAAATGATCCTTTAGGCAGGCTTTAATAAGATCAGTGAAGTCCACACACATCCTCCACTTGTTATTTTTCTTCTTTACCATCACCACATTTTCTAGCCAATCTGTATATTTAACGTCCTCAATAAAAAAGGCTTTCTGTAGTTTCTCTACCTCTTCCTGTATAGCTTGGTTCTTTTCAGGACTGAACACTCTTCTTCGCTGCTTCAATGGCTTGATTTCCTTGTTTACATTGAGCTCGTGACACCGGAAACTTGGGTCTATCCCTGGCATGTCTTCATGACTCCATGCAAAAGTTTGTCTTCTGTGCCTTAGAAATGCTACCAGTTCCTATTTTAATGATACATCTAACGACGCACCAATTTGGGTTGTTCGTTCTGGGTGTTCGTCATCCAGAATAATATTTTCGGTAGCTTCCATGACCCGGCCCTTCACGAGCTGAGACTCATCTCTAGGGTCTAATGATTCAATATCTGCATCTTTTATTTCATCCACTTGGTACGTAGTACTCTTCTTCCTGGATTCTTCTCGTTCCTCCTGTTTGATAAATGAATAGTAGCATTCTCGAGTTACTTTTTGGTCGCCTTTCACAATTTCCACTCCAAAGTTGGTTGGGAATTTTAAACATTGATGTACAGTAGATGGTACTACCTCGAACTTCTTCAGACCTACCCTTCCTATAATGATGTTGTAGGCTGATCAGACGTTTTTATCCATCACGAAAAAGTATACTCTTTCTGTTCGGTAAGCAAGCCATGTACCAATAAGCATATCCAACTTGATCGTCTCAATTGGAAAAACCTTTTCCCTAAACTGAGGAGGGACCTATGATATGGGTCCAACTGGGCTAACTTCAAATTCAAACTATCGAAGCATGGGTAGAACATGATGTCTGCAGAGCTACCATTGTCCACCAGTACCCATGAAATTACCACTTCCTTAATTCTCATCTTGATCACCAATGGGTCATCATGAGGATATAATACGACTGCCAGGTCATTTTTAGAAAAAACGATGACCAGTTTGTCCCTATTCACCTTCCTCGGGGGATCATCTTCAGCCAAGTTTATTCACTATATGTAAGGGAAATCTTGGGGCTCATTGAGGTAAGCTTTTCTCTCCGCAGTCTGATCTCCACCTCCTGTATTTCCACCTGTAATGATATTACATTCAAATGACCCAAAATGGATTAAAAATACCTCACGTTCTAGCTGTCTTGGTCTTTTGGGGAGATCGGGGTCATCTTCTGGATCATCTTTGTGATCTCCCTTCTTGTCTTCTTTTGCTCGGTGAGGAGACTTATATCTTTGCCTTCCTCAGTCGCGGGTCTTTCCACCTTTTTGGCGATCAACATACTTAGCCAATTTTCCTCGCCTGATGAGTGCTTCAATTTCATTCTGGAGAGTTATGCAACGTTTGGTCGTATGACCATGGTCTTTGTGGAATTCGTAATATTTAGACTTGTCCCTTTTGTCAGGATCTTCCTTCATTTTCCCTGGCCAGGCTAACTCCTCGCTGTTCTTGATTTCCTCCAGAATGTGATTTATATCTACCTTCAAGGGAGTATAATTTCCATATTTCCTCATCTGCTCCAGCACTTGCTTACCTTTCGACTGCTTGTTGCCACCGTTGTTCTTCTGATCATCCTTCTCGATTTTACCAGCCTTAACCTTAGTCTCCTTATTGTCTGTATTCTTCTTTGCAGTCGTGGCTTCCTCAGCGTTCATGATCTTGGCTTCTTTTGCCATCAGTTCTGCCATGGTCCTAGGCAGATTTTTGGCTAAAGTATAGTACAACTTATCTGGTAACAGTCCACTCATCAAAGCATTAATTATTATTTTCTCCTCGTAATCAATTACCTCAAGTTTCTTGTTATTGGAACGAGTAATGTAGTCCCTGGTACTTTCTTCTGGCCTCTGTCTAACACTCAGTAAGTGTGCTACTCATTTAACTGGTTTTGCTCCAAAATAGAAATTCTCTATGAAAAGCTCTGCCAGTTGAAGGAAAGTCACAATCTTTCCTCGAGGAAGGTTGTTGTACCATATCTGAGCTGACCCGATGAGAGTTCCCGAAAATGCCCTACATCTCATCTCGCCTGGAACCGCATAGATATCGACAGCAGCTTGGTATTTTTCTATATGGATGACATGATCAAATTTTCCATCATATTTTGGTGTCTCCATAGGAGCTTTGAATTTTGATGGCGTGGGAATTTCCACGATTGCCTGTAAGAATGGTGTCCCTTGTACAAAAGTTCTTTGTAGGGTATTATTGGCCTTAGCCATTTCCCCTAACCTGTCTTCCAACCTTTGAATATAGCCTTTCCATGCATCGTTTCCCACCTCGGGCCTATTTGTTCGAGTGACTGATCGCATTGAGTTTTCCTCTTGGGACCTTTCATTACGGGCTGTTGGGCATGATTGGGCATGATTGGGCAGAGCCTTCCCTTAGGTTGGATGGTCGTTGAGGGTTCCTCGACGCAATCCTAGCAGGACTTTTATTCCTCCTAGGGCCCAAACGATCAAAAGTAGAGACTCTACTCAACCTTTCTAGAGCACTAGTCCTTTCTGGAGTGAGAGTGACATTCCGTTGAGAATCTGTAGCTCATACTGATGATGTTCGGCTAGGTTGATACGAAGGATCATTAGATCTCTTAGTACGATATGAGTCAGTACGTCTAGATTGAGAGACCTCCGAGAATAGCGTTCGTCTAGTTCTTAAAGATGGCAAATGGGTATTTCTCTGAACACTTCGTTGTCCTGATTGGGCCGACACTCCACATTGAATAGTTTGTATAAGTCGACGCATAGTTTCTTGCATGGCCGTTTGGCCTTGGGCTAAATTAGCCATTATGCCAGCCAAATCTTTAATATCTGGGGGACTATAAGGGTTTGGAGGGGCCCCAGTGTTTCGATTACTAGATTTCGGATTCTCAGCCATAGATGATGAGTTGTTTTGGTGAAAAATGCTACGTATAGTCGTTTTCCACAGACGACGCCAATCTGTTGATGTAAAATACTAGATTATATCTAATTAATCAATCACAGATAAAAATGAATAAATAAGACAAAGGATTTTTAAAGTGGTTCAGCCTTATGAAAATGGCTGACGTCCACTGTTTTGTATTGCTGACTGTTTGCCTTGAATCTCGATAATAGGTTTTGCCAAGAGATCCAAAGTTCCCTTCTTATGGGGAGGTTACAATGTATTTATAGCCTTGAGGCTGTACATATGAAAAGATAATGCGCTGTTAGCTAGCAAATATATACACCTGTACGATAATAATTCGCATTTAATGCGTAGTTGCCTTTTGATTTTCTTGATGTGGATGCTCTGCATGTTATGTAGCTCGGACCGTTTAAGTTTCTCGATAGACTTAAGTAGCTCAGACCGCTTAAGTTACTTGGTAGCTCGGAGCGCTTAAGTATGCTGCTCGTTGAAAGTCTTCGTATTTGCCACATAAGTTGTCCACATCAGCAGACTAAATTTCTTATTAACAACTATGATACGATTTTACAAAGTAGAGACAATTGACTTACTCAAGACCTGATTACCCACAAGTCTTGACGCTCTTCTATGCTTTAACCGCTCCTACACAGTGAAACGTAGGAGTCCACCTATGCCAAGTCCACAACACACGAGTCTACGTATATCTCGGTATCCCCCTATGTAGCTTTGGTAACCATTTACTATTTAGAGATCAGAGTCCACTCCTTCTTCATCGCGAAAATCGACGAAACAATTTTGTTCAAAGAGATAAACAAAACTCTGGATGGTGCAAAGACAAGATCTCTATAGCATATGTATATAAAATATCGGATCTTGAAACACAAAGGTTGTTTTTAACATTGGAAACCTTTGTGAACAAGCGTAGAAGAACATATGGATTTTATTTTGTACTTTTGGTTCTACACACCTCAAATATCTGAGCAAAATTCGCCTTAAATAAAAAATTTAGTCGGTGCATAGTTAGAACGGTATCACCATGTCGTTAGAACGACTTACACATCTCGCTTAAACGAGATATGCACGTCATTAGAACGGTCTGCTAATGTCATTTGGACAATAGTAAATTTCGTTTGATCCTTCTAAACTCAAGGGAAAGATCTATACGAATCTAAAACGTATTTATCTCAGAATAAACTAAGTTAAATCATTTTAAAGTCATTTTTAACTAAAATAACATCCTTAAAATATTTTTTTCGAGTTTCATAAACATTAAGCATTCAAACTTGAGAGATATTCAGATGCAATATGTAATGAAAACGTGAAACGTGCACCAATAAACACATCATGATCTATCTTGAATCTTAGATGCTACGTATTCAAAAAAACATCATAGACTATGTGGAAATCATGACAAGATAAAATCTATCTATGAATTAAATTGGTTTTTATCCGTAATATTTCCAATTCATACAAATTGACACTATTTGAAAATTTATCCTTACAAATCTCGCCCTTTGGCTATTCTGGACAAGACCAATAACCAATGAAATGCCTAAGACGGTCCATCAAGTCGTATGATCTATATTCCATTTTATAAACCCGAAAAGAAAATACAAGACAAGATCTAGTAAATAAATGTCAAATCAACAACATGAATTGTCTCCATGTGATGTAGTCGAAAATTCTCCAATATCTAAACAATCACTACACACATGAAATAACATATACCATGTGGAGTATTGTGGTACAAATAACATAAAACCTTATGATACCAATTTTATAACACAAACCATTTGCTAAATATATGAGCAAAACATATGATACCCAAAACCATACACATTTTCAATATAGCTCAAATTAATGATACCAATATATAAACAACCCGATCAAAATATGATATCAAAATACAAGCATTTAAAAACATATGTTATCATCAAACAATACTCCCCCTACATCACATATTATCTTTCCCCACTTTTGTCTCGAATAGACAATAAGTGAAAAAAATAAACAATCATACACATATCTGGCATGAGAATAGTCTTTAGAAGCATATCTAGATAAACATAGTCTAGCTAACTAAAAATAATCACAAGGTACCAAATTATAGCTAGCAAACTTTCACAAATACGAATCATCGATATTAGGAATGATGTGACTAAAATAAATCAATGTAGTATATGAATTAAGTATGAATAATCACTATAAACAAAATGTAAACTGTCCAAACCAACATAGAAGTACCAAAACAGTGTAGTATCATCATATACACGAAGCATGTACAAAAATAGAACGAAGAATAAAAAAATCAACTCAGGTCGTTCAAATGACAATGCCAGGTCGTTTGAACGATAATGGCATTTCGTTAGAACTATGCAAGAAACGACATTGAACAGTAGCATGTCGCGCGAACTATCTAAGTAATGACCTTAAAAAAGACCATACCTGACACTTTCTCATCTCGTTACTAGGGTCGTTACATCCATACTTCAAACGACATGGATATGTCGTTTGAATGACATCCATAAGTCATTTGAATGACTTCAAAAAACTTTGTATTCCAGATTTAGAAATGTTCAGGATTTGCCCAGTGAAAATCTTTTCTCAAAATAGTAACTGAAAATATGAAACAATAGCAAAACAGACTCAAAACAGAAAATATGAGTTACATGCTAACATAGTATCAATGTGCCTAAACATGGGTATAGAATGAATGCGCGTGAACTACAACAAATGAATCACAACTTAAACACACTGAAATGATCAAGAACCTCTAATTGATAGTTAAATGTCATCAAACTTAGTTTTAGCCATATATGGCAATTAATGTATTGAGCTTAATGAACTAAACAAATAAGATGCACACAAATTCAGAATTTTGACAATTCTACACATAAAGCGTCATGTCACGATTTTTCAATATTAGTGCAACTGTGTGGTACTTTTTCATCCAAACACCCTCATATATTCATATTTTCTTTTTCTATTTCTTTTGAGGTTTCTACTTTCTCACCTTAGAGAAATCCTATTGACTCCATTTTGGCATATTACTCCTTTTATTGCCTTAATATTTTCTCGAGCTCTTTTAAATGGCGGCTTTCACGATGTAAGTATTATTTTCTTGTAGCCCTTTCCCGTGAACACTCATCATCTTTTTAATTTAAGCAATATAAATCCTCACGAGCAATATTTCTTACATGCACACCTCTTCCTAAGTCTAATTACACATAGATGACAAAATTGAGAGGAGAACGTGTCACCAAACTCAAATATGAATGAGAAGTCAAACATTCATAAAAGCTCGTGCATGTGTGCGCGATGGTATATATACAAAGTCGAATTCAAATGCAAATGAACTTCGAAATAACCCCATTAATCAAGGGTTATGATCATTCTAAGTATCTATAATTATGACCAAATGTCCTAGCCACATGGAAAATGAAACAACGGGGGTCCAAGTACACCAATATGCCACATCAAATATGTAAACTCATGGCACAAAAATAAATCGAAAATCTCTTTGTGTTTTTCAAAAATATTTTTGACTCAAAAGACAAAATCTTTTTTGTATTTTTTCAAAAATATATGAAACCAAAAATCTTTTTGTATTTTCATGAATTTTATCAAAATGAGATCTTTTTGTATTTTTCTCATAAAACCCAATAAACGAAAAATATAATACAAAATGATACACATGTCATAACACTAGTAAGATATATATCATGAAGCAAAACTAGCGCATGAAAAACTTGGTCATGCAAGCAATCATCCATAAGCAATAGCATGAGAAGTATCATCTGAAAGAAAATGAGAGTCATAAAGTTTAATTTCTAAAGCCTCTAACGACGATTTCCTAACCTAAGTAAGTGTGTAATGATGCGTGGGGGTTTTGGGAACCGAAACAACTTTATTCTTAAACTTTCTAGGAGCATTTTTAAGGTCATAACAATAACACCTAAGGTGACCCTTCCCACCGCAATGAGTGCAAGTGTAAGCATGGTGTGGAATGTTACCTAAATATGGACCTATCCTAACGTTCCTATGAGGCTCTCTCATATGATTGGTATTGGCTTTAAGAATGGGTGCAACACAATCGTCGAAGCCTATACCACACCTATCATCCTTGATTTGGACGGTGCCTAAAATCCTAGACCTGGCAAAATGAGGCACGGCACGATAACACGACACGAACCGACACGAAGTTATAAGTTAATGGGTTGACCCTTAATGGGTTCGGGTCATATCGGTGCCAACCCGATAAGACACGATAGTTAACGGGTCGGGTTAGGGTTGACCCCCTTCACCCGTTAATACCCGATAAAACCCGTTAATACCAGATAATTTAAGTAAATGAGATATTTTTTTGGAACTTATAGATAATTTATGTAGCATAATGTTCATTTAATCATAATGAATTTTACTAAATGAGAGATTTAGTAATGTCAATGAATTAATAGATCTATTTGGGTTCAAATATGAGATAATATGTCAACTTGTATACAATTAAAAGTAATTCATTATCTTAATGGGTATTAACGAGTGAACACGACACGAAACGATAACATAACGGGTCGGGTTTGGGTATGATTTTTTCACACGATAAAAAAGTCACCCGTTTAGACACGAACCCAATAAGACCCGAACACGATAAAAAACGACACGAACACGACTCGAAACGACCCATTGACAGGTCTATAAAATCCTATCCAACTTTTCTGACCTTGCCTTCAAATCAAACTTCACCCTCTTCGACTCTCTTAATGTCTCCTTAAGCTCACTAATCCTAGACTCAAGAAAACCCCTAGACGCTTTAAACTCTAAAATCTCTTTCTTCAAAGCTTCCATCAAACTGCGATGAGTATCTCTCTCACCCTCAACATATTCTAGTTTCTCTCGAAGAGTCTTCTCCGGTGCCATAATATCCTCAATCAATGTGTCGTTATTTTTTAAGGCATGCTCTTTTAACCCAGCTTGCAACTTTAAGTTTGCCTTCTTCACCTTCATTGTTTCCTCGTACAAATCGTTGAAGATAACTTATAATTCACTCACATCTATCTCCTCCTCCTCACTATCACACACGACGACCTCGAAAGTGTAATTCACATGAGGATCTTCACGAGAAGATTTATCACCATCGCTCACATGACATTCTATAAACACGACACAATTGCACTCAATGGGGAAATCTCCTCCCTTTTCGATTTATTATCACTTAAGGTGGCATTATATGCAATCGATTTCTTACCCCTCTTCTTAAGTCTAGTGGGACACTCTGCTACCTTATGGCTATAACCGTCATAACCAAAACACCTATCGGACTTATCCCTCTTTTCCATTTCACTTAGATTCTTAGGGATGTGATCGACCTTGTTGTTCTTGAATTATTCAAGTCTTTTGGCATCTTTCGATTGCCTTTTGAACTTACAATTTTTTTTGAACTTTTTTTCCAACAAGGCCATATCTTTGAAATCCGTGTTGAATTCATCATTCGAAACATTAGTCTCGTCCTTTAGAGCTTTAAAAATAATGCCTTTTTTTTATTTGGCACTTGCTTGGAGGTAAACATGTCAAGCTCACAGGTTTGTAAGTCACCTAAAATCTCTTATAGTTTCGTTGCTTCAAGCATACCCATGGAGTTTATAACGGTCATTTTGTTATCAAATCTAGTAGGCAACGACATGAAGATTTTCTTTATGACATGGTTGTCGGGTATTTTCTCTCCCAAGTTAAACGACGAGTTGACAATATGGGACAATATAGTGTAAAACTCATTAAACATCTCACACTCTAACATCTTAATCGTCTTAAATTGGTTAGCAAGGTTTTGAAGTTTAGACGCCCTAACTGTGCTAGTTCCCTCGTAAATATTTTTTTAGTGCGCTTTTTATCGCAATTGAATAGTGCCCCTGGGGCGGATCCACATTAATTAAACGATGTGGGTCCGCGCCAACAACACTAACCAATTGTGATAAAAAGCAACACTAAAAAAATAATTTTATAAAAAAAATCATATGTTGTTAAAAAAAATATTTTTTTAGTGCCGCTTTTTATCGCAATTGGTTAGTGTTGCTGGCGCGGACCCACATCGTTTAATTAATGTTGGTCCGCGCCAGGGGAACTATTCAATTGCGATAAAAAGCGCACTAAAAAATATTTCTAAAAAAAATATTTTTTTAGTGCCGCTTTTTATCGCAATTGGTTAGTGTCACTGGCGCGGACCCAAATTCCTTAATGAATATGGGTCTGCGCCAGCAGCACTAACCAATTGCGATAAAAAGCGGCACTAAAAAATATTTTTTTAACAACTTAGAATTTTTATATAAAAATATTTTTTTATAAATCGATGTGGGTCCGCGCCAGCGGCACTAACAAATCGATTTTGAACATTTTTTTATTATTTTGATAAAAGTTGATTTTTATGTTTTTTATTTTTCGATAAAACTGATTTTTGTTTTGCTAAAATTTACTAAACATTTTTTCTTTTGTTTTTGTCGTGTCGTGCCATATGTGTCGGTTGCGACACACTGACATGACATGTTGTGATTGATTATTGTCTTATGAATGTGGGTCCGTGACAGCGATAATAACTAGTATCGCGATCGACACATAAAAATCATGAGTCGACATAAAAATGATAGTTATACCGATTTTGTGCATTTACGTTTTTTATTTTTCGGTCAAACTGTTTTTTTTTCTATTTTTTGTGTATTAAAACTAGTTTAAAAATTGTCCTTTACTAACAAAAACGAACCAATGTAGACACGACATATCAGTGAGTCGCACAAAATGAGTCGGGTTTCGTGAGTCGCCCTAGAATAACTGTTTTTTTATCACACGACATAATTAAGGCGCGACAGCACAATTTTATTTTTATTTTTTTGCCTAACGCGAGCACAATCCAAATAGTCACTCGAACATAAAAATCATGAGTCGGCATAAAAAATGATAGTTGTACCGATTTTGTGCATTTATGTTTTTTATTTTTCGGTCAAACTATTTTTTTTATGAAAACTTTTTTGTGTGTATTAAAATTAGTTTAAAAATTGTCTTTTTGTAAAAAAGTATTTTCGTTAATTGTTTTTGTTAAAGCTGTTTTTTCTGTAAAAAAAAATGTTTGATTTGGCAACTCATGTGAGCTTTGGCTTATTGAGTGCTGAGTGAAGCTGCCACATCAGCCGGTTGGCTTATCCGGTGGATTCCAACCGGTACCAATAGCATCCCTCTTTAATAAAAAATGATTAAAATATGACAATTTCTAGGATCTTTAAAGCTCATGTATTTTGACGGATTTCTTTTTTTAAAATAGAACTCAAAATTCATTTTGAATTGATTTTTTTTCTAATTTCCTTGAAATGTTTAAATAACACATAAAAAACTACTCAATTTTTTCTTTACTTTTAAAAAAAAATTGTCCTCATGTACCAGTCCTTAATATATATATATATGCACGCACATATAGACAGACTCAACTCAAAATGTACGAGACTCGCTCTTATATATATATATATATATGTGTGTGTGTGTGTGTGAGATCAAATGGATGAGGAGGGCGAGTAGTTTTGTACTCTAGTTTTCGGAAAAATATTGGATCTAAAGCCCATTTAGCAAAATATCAGCCCAAATTTCTTCACTGTGACTCACCTTCCTGTTTGTTGGTTCAAATAAAGGTTGGGAAAATCTAACTATTTATTTATCCCATTGGTAAATAGTTAAATTACAATTCAAATTAATAATCACAATTTTTACTATTTTTAACCACAATCTCTCATGACAACTTAAAAATTACTAATAGGTCATAAAATATTACAGAAGCCTGTTTTGTTGTCTCCATTAGCCTATGTAAAATTAGGCCGTTTTGTTTACAAGAGGAAAAAAAATTCAAAATTAATAAAATCAAGGTAATTGAATAAAGGGGACAATTAATGTTTACTCCCTACGAGTTAAGTACATTTTGCACTTAGTGTACCGCCTTTTTTTATTTTCCAAAAAGCCCCTCATCTATTTTTTTGACAATTTTTTCTTACAATTTAGGATGAGAGAAAGAAACAATATTTTTGATTTTTTTATATGATGAGGAACTTTTTGGAATAGAATAAAAAAGCATGTACTAAACTTTAATTAATAAATTTTTGAAGGATTTTTTGTCGAATGACCCTCAATAAAAACTAAAATTAATAATTTTTTAAAAAAGTTTAAATTGCAAAATTTAAAATTAGAACATTATTCTTCAACAGACTACTTTATCAACGAGTAACACTACACAATTGGATTTAAATTTATTATAAATGAATGTGTCGACCATCCATTAGGCCTTATATACATATGAAATTATAATTTGATAAAATTGCGTTTACAATGTGTGCCAACGATTCTTGTGCACAAATTTAAAAATGATTATGTAAAATATTCAATATACTCATTCGCAAAAAACAAATACAATATTATCTTCTAAAAATCTACACAAAACCAGGGTTCTTCTTAGGGAAAATTGAAATCTCCAGGAGATTTGGAGGTGAAAATAAGTAAATATATGCATTTAATTTTTCTTTGAAGCAATGAGAGCTTGGGCATCAGCTGGAGTTGGAAGTGCTGGGATGGCTCCCTTTTGAGTTGTACAAATTGCTCCACAAGCATTTGCAAATTTCAGAGCCTCTTTCAGCTTCCCTTCATCCTACAATTGCATGAAATTTTCAGTTTAATTTCCTTGAAATCTTATGATTCATCATAATCAAAGTTAATAGTGGGGTTAAATAATGTTAACTTAATACAAAATATGTCATTAAATTTAAAACAAACCTTATTTCAGCATTAATAAAAGTCCATTATTTCATTTCAAAATATATTTTAGTCCAATATTTAAAAAAAAAAAATAATTTTAGTCCTTGATATTAATTTGTAGTGCAATTGATTTGGCGGTGCCATGCTAGCATTTTTTAAGGCCCGACTGTGAAAAGTTAGCATAAAATGCTGATATGACACTACCACACTAGTCATCCAAATTCACATAAATAAGATAATTATTGCACGATTAATGTGAGTTTTGACATGTTTGTTGATTCTAAACATATGTTGAATTACATATTAGATGAAACAATTTTACAGAGACTAAATGCTAATTAACTCATTTTTAAAACTAATCAAAGCTCAACAGTGACATTTTAAACAATAGTTCGACATTTTTTCACTGCTCTTTTCGATGGGGTGATTTGAAAAAAGTTTGTGTTACTGTTACGTCATCACTGATATTGAATTCATAACTAGGGGTTGCAATTAGTTCTAACGGGCCGTGTTTGGGCCTGGCTTGATACGACACGATTTTATTTTACACAGCATGAACACGACATTATGTCGTGTTTTGTTCTTAATACAAACACGACCCGTTAAGAACATGACTCGACCCGATAAAAATAGCACGTTAAATCAATTTCGTACCAATTGGCACGATCCAACACGACCCAACATGATAATCAACATATTTTGTATATATAAATGTCATTTTTTAAAATTTTATATTTTATGAAATATATTAATTATTAAGGGATGGTAATCAAACCAAATCGGGTTGCTTAATCAGGTAGTAATCGGGTTAATTTCAGATCGATTTTGTGTCAAACCTATGACATGAACATGACATGACCTGCTATCGGGCCAAAATATCTTGACCTGAACACAACCCAAACACAAGAAGCCGTGTTAATTTCGTACCAATTTCGTGTTAGATTGTGCCGTGTCAAAAATTGTCACCCCTAAATATAACGCTATCTAATGTGATATCCAAATGTGTTGAACATTTGGGGCTACAGCCACAATTGACGACTAGAATTTACTTTAAAAAAATTTAGACTCACAATTATTTATCGGTGTTTAATATATGCCCCTTAGTAGTAATGCACAAGGCATCTCATTAAAAAAAAAAGAGAAAATTAGAACCTAAGTAAAGGAAAAGTAAAGAGGGAAAAAGAAAACCTCAAAAATGGAATTGTCTTTGGCAATGGAAACCAGAAGTGATCCAACAAAAGAATCTCCAGCCCCTGTTGTGTCAACTGCTTTGACCGAGAATCCACCAACTTTTCCTTTGAATTTCTATTTTCAATTTAAAAAAAAAAGAAATATGAATAATTGAATTTAAAATAATATAACTAATATAAATATAGACAAAGGAAGTAAATATGCTTAAGCTGATGGAAGAAAATGAACAAGAACATACAAAAGTAATTTCCGTAATAACAGCAATGATAATAATAATTATCACCCTAATAATAATAATTATTACAATAGGGGTGTTTTGAATTTACCCCATACATAATGGGGTATTTTGAAATACCGCATTACACGTTTACTACTTAACCTTAAACCCCGCATGCATAGTGTATAGGCATGCTAATGTATAAGATACGCACATGCTCATGTACATGCGAGAATATAAGTCTAAAGACGAGGATTTCTTTAAATACTTCATTATCCCAGCGACAACAACAACTACAACAATAATACCTTGGTAACGTATCTGCAACCCTTCTCCCCATCGGTGACAACAAGAAGCTTGAGGCCATCATGCCATAAAGACATCACCACATCTTCATTGTCACAATCTTTTTGTGTGAGGAACCCGACCTCGTCATCACTAACCTGTGTATATATGCGTGTGAGATTGAAACAAAATAATTAGTGAACTCATTTCAATTAAATAAGAGATGTTAATTTCTCATTGTTGGCAAAATAGGTGTGGCAAAATAGGTGTGGCTAGGGGTTGAATTCAAACAATGCTTAAATCACTTTGGTAAAAAAATATAGGTTAATTAAGCATTGACCATTTGAATTAGTGTGAGGGGTCAAAGTGCAAGGTAGGTGATGGCAGAGGGCCCTCACTGACTTATTTGTTATAAGTTGCATGTTTAGTGCCCAATTTTTTTTTTATATTAGTACATATAAATAGGCTTATTTGTAAATTTGGCACACGACCTTCCAGTATTTTATAATTTCAAGAGCGACCCTGATTATGGGGTGTGTGTGTGTAAGACATGACATGTATATATGCATACATATATGGTCTTGATTATGTGTGTCGTAAAGTGAAATATTTGAAGATTAAAAATAATTAGAGCAAATTCTAACATACAAGCAATAAGCCACATTATGCTTATTCTTAATGGTATGTCTTAAAGGGTGTGTTAGCAATTTTGAAATAAAAAACGTACCTTGATAAAATCAGCTTCTTTCCATATGGACATAATTCCCTCCCTGGCGGCTTCGGGAGAAGGCCAGAGAGGGAGACGAACGTTCGGATCATAGGAGAGTAAAACGCCAGCTTCCTTGGCAACCTTCATGGCGGCCAAGTGAGCCGACCTACATGGCTCGGTGATGAGACTGATGGAGCCGTAATGGAAAATCTTGGCTTGTTTTATGAGCTCCATGTTCAATTCGGACTCCTTGAGCAACATGTCCGCGCTAGGGTTCCTATAGAACATGAACTCCCGCTCCCCATCGTGCTTCAACGTCACGAATGCCAAGGCGGTCCTCGCGTGCTCGTCAAAACACACTCCGTCGCTGTTCACCCCGTTTTGCTTTAGTATATCGACCAACATGTATCCAAACTCATCCTTCCCAACCTATTTATTTGTACATGCACCATATAATTCAATTTCATTACATGAACTATTTATAAAGTATGGGAAATTTATATACAATATTTTTTTCATTAAAAAACCAACTCATAACAAATATACATTATTTATATACTCTTGAGGTCTTTCATCTTGCTAAATTTGCATTAGTTAGTACAGGTGCAATATACATAGTTTCCAATAAGACTCTTACCTTTTTATGCAAAAAGTAAGGCCTTTTATAACTTTTAATTATAATGAGCTCTATTTGACACATCTAATTGAGTTAGGTTAGGGAAATTCGTGTCTGATACATATTTTTTTCTGAAAAAATATTACTTACTCCATGGTTAAAATAAATAAATGATGATCACCTTAAATCTCACAAGTCAATTTATTTCATTATAGTGTACCACCAACCATTATTTACTTTAATTTTCCCAAAAATGAAGTCTACTAATTCTATAACTGACAGATCTAATTTTGACCTGGGCTTGTAGTAGGCTATGCGAGTGTTGGGCCGCTATTTTGTTATTATTGGTTTTGTGATGGTCTATTTGGTTTTTCTATTTTGTAAAATCTCTTTCAAGAAAAGTATTAGATAAATTTAATCTCTTTCTATCCCAAATTAAGAGTCCATATCTTTATTTTGTATAGATTAAAATACACTCAATTAACATTCAAGATTAACTCTTGTTCACCATCATAGAAATACATTCAAGATTATCTCTTGTTCACCATAGAAATTGGTTCGTTGATTATGTTCAAAAATAAACGTGGACTCTTAATTTGGGACAACCCATAAAGGAATAGTGTGTATATATATATAACACTGCTCTTGTGCGGACCAGTCTGTATTTTAAAAGTGCGGACCGGACATATGTCACCTGACGGTGAGCTTAGAAATTATCGGCTAAATTATATGCACTCTCTCTCTCTTTTCTGCACTCACCGTCAAGTGACACATTTTTTTATTGAACTCCTTGGTTGATAAATTTTTGGGGAAAGTACTCTTAGGTCCATCACAAACAAATTTTAAACACTAAAGGAATTTTGACAAATTTTAAACACTTAGGTTCACTAATTCTCTTCTTGTAGAAGTCCATGCTAGTAGCATAACAAGTGGACCTAATAGTAAATTGTCCTTAAATGTTTAAATATTGTTACCAAGGGACCTATCTGTAAATTGCCCTAAATATTTTTGGTTCTAGTCCACTAAATAAGTTTCCTCTCCCTTAATGTATACCTGATTTTTAGTAATGTATAAAATAAATTTTATAAAGTAGACATGTCTTTTTTTATTTATAATTTGGAAAAAATGGTAATTTGTACAAAAAAAATTATAATGTATACACGAATTTTCATAATATACACGTGTTACGTTTGTAAATATCATAACTTATAATATAGACATTAAGGGGTGATGGACCTTAGTGCTAAAAAAATATGTAAGTGGACAAAAGTAAAAAAATATATCGACAAATGACTAGAATTGAAAACTCCCCTTGGAAATTTGATTCATTTTTAGGGTATGTTGATTGGAATCTGCTGGAGAGATATCTTGTGTGTGAGTGTATGTGTGTGTGTAGCAAAAACAAATTATTTTTGAGCTATTTTGTTTTGGAAGTTCATTGAAATGTTAAAAACTCATAAAACAATCACCTCCCAAAAAAAAATATTTTTACTTATTTTTTAAAAATAGGTCCGCATCTAGTTCGTACGAAACTAGTCCGCACTTGAACTTCTCCTTATATATATATATATATATATATATATATATATATATATATATACAAGGAAAGGATCAAGTGAGGTCTCAGTTTGGGGACCCTGAATGAGGACCATTTTTTTAAAATAGTAAAAAAAATATTTTTTGGTTGATTTTTTTTTTATGATTTTTAAACATTTCAATAGGATCATAAAAAAATAATCAGCTCAAAATGAATTTTTTTACTATTTTAAAAAAATCGGTCAAACTTTGTGAGTTTTTAAGTTGTTAAAAACTGACAAAGTTTGACCGATTTTTTAAAAATAGAAAAAAAATTCATTTTGAGTTGATTTTTTTTATATGGCCCTACTGAAATGTTTAAAAACTATATAAAAAAAATTAGCTCAAAAATATTTTTTTTACTATTTTATCAAAATTGGTCCGCGCCAGCGGTATGCAAACAGAGGTCCTCACGAGATCCGCTCTCTCTCTCTCTCTCTCTATATATATGGAAAATTGTTAGGAAAACCCAGTTTTTGAACCCAAATTTGGGAGCCAGTGATCCCACATTCGGTGATGTTTTTCGTTAAATTCACGTGATTCACACACACTATCCAATATGATAATGACATATCATTATATTTTAGTATTAAATTAAAAAATTAGATCTCCCTAACATTGCTCTTGATTGAAATCTGCAAACATTAATCTCCAAAGACAGACATTAATGCATGCATGCAATTAACATCCACTGTTTCTATTATACCAGATGGATCTAAAGAAACAAATAATAATCAAACAAATAAAGAGATAAATATATATACATGGGATCAATTAAACTTGCCTTGCCAACAAAAGAAGCTTTAGCCCCAAGTTTGCTAATCGCACAAGCAACATTAGCAGGTGCACCACCAGGTGCTTTAACGAAACCTTGAGATTCAGCCAAAGAAACCCCAGCAATATCTGGCACAAAATCAATCAACATTTCTCCAAAACACACAATCGTCATTTTTCTTCTTTATTTTTCTCTCTTATCTATCCAAAAATATTTGTTATTGTACAAGAGAAATGGTACAATGTATATATATAGTGTTGATGAGATGAGTGTGTTTATATAGGATTAGGAGTTTTGGATCTGGGATTTGGATTGAGACCGAAATTAACTCTCCTTTGCTTATTCTATTGGTTTTACATTGCCCCACAATAATCACCAACCGTGGCCTACATAAACTCCTATATGGTAATACCTACTTTCCAAAATTAATCATTTTGTTTCACATGCAAAACCTTAATAAATACTCTTGTTTTTATTTTCGACAAGTGAAATGAGCTCTAACATTTTTTAATATACGTTTAGTTCAAAACAAATTATTTTGTTTAAAAAAATCCCTCACTAAATAAAAACACACAAAAAGAGCTCTGGTGAAGATCGCCGGGATAGTTGGGGTGGGGGTGGGGGGAGGTGGAACGGGAGTGCTGCTAGTGTGGATCTTTAAAAATAAGATAATATTGATTAAATGAGTGTTTGAGAGACTTTTTGAAACAAAATAAAAATGCTTGGACTAAATATGTATTAAAAATGTTTGAAGAACTTTTTAGAACTTGATCCTTAAATAATTGCATGATTAAATTTAGGGATTATTGTATATAAATCCTACTTGGAGAGTGTTTTCTTATTTAAGTCCAATTGACTAATCAACCCTTAATTAAATCTAATTTTTGAATTAAGAAATTTTTTCTTTACTAATATATCCCTCTCCATGTATTCCCTCCAAATTTAAAGTGAAAGCTATTTTTTTTTTCTTTTTTAAACTTTAAAGAACTATACTTTCGATATACAATTTCAAAATTTCTGAAATTTATATTTTTTAATGCTACTAATCAAGCCTTATAAAACAAGGCCCATATTTGATGAAAAATATTTAGAAAATGAAGATGATGTGTTTTATTCATTTTTTAGGCAGATAGTAAATATTACTGTCTGTGAAATAATTGCATAACACATATTTATTGTATGTGAAAATATCTCATATATAAAAATGTTTTATTTTCCAGTGAACACAATAAATTTTACTATTTGTATGATTTTTTTTTATTTCTTTCAAATATTATGGACTTCATGGATCTTAATTGACAAATCTCGGTGAGGAGATTGTAAAAATAGTAATTTTACAAAAAATGAATTTGTAAATAAAAAATTATGATCATTTGAAGATTAAAAATAGAAGGGAAAAAAAGTTCAACCACTTGTGGAACTATCTCCCCAAAGTTAGGGATGGTTGATTTTAGAATGGTAAAGTTGTGAAAAAATACCAAAAAAATAGGAATAGGGCATATTTGATAGTTGAAAAGCCACTAGAACTTATTTATGGAAAATCTATTCAAATATGGGCTATATATAAAATCCCCTTAAATTTAACCTTTTATAATTTAAAAGTTAGACCTTAGTTTATGGAAAATCTATTCCTGAATAACTGGAATAGAAACCTTAGTTTCCACCGCATCATTCACAAGTGTATTCCTATAATTAAACATTGGAATCACTCTATTTATGGCAATATTAATTATAATAAGAAGTGCCTTCTTCGAAGACTTAATGGTATCCAAATTGCCCAGGAAACTCATTTTTCCCATAATCTTAATATTCTCGAAAAACAACTTAAAGACGAGTATAATGATATCCTGCGTCACGAGGAACTCCTCTGGAAACAGAAATCCCGTATAAAATGGCTTAGCGAGGGAGATAAAAACACAAAACTTTTCCACACGACCACTATTATCAGAAGACGCTATAACAAGATTGATCGGTTAAAAATCGATGGGGATTGGGTAGACAATAGTGCTACCATCTCCCTCTATACTAACAATTGTTTTATGTCACTCTTTTCTAATACCTGCAACCCTACCCATAATGATAGGTTCTTCGATTTCAACCACCCACACTTTGAAGATATCTATAATTATACATTGGACCACCTTCTCTCCCTTGAGTAGGTCAGGAGGGTTGTGTTTAGCATGAATGGGTTTAAAGCCCCGGGTCCGGATGGCATCCAACTTATGTTTTACCATACTTTCTGGGAGACTACCAAAATTAATCTATTTAAATTCCTCGACGATTGCTTGAACTCCCGCACCTTCCCTGAAGAGGTGAACGCTAGCCACATCACCCTCATCCCCAAAATAGACAACCCCGAAAACATCACCTAATTCAAACCCATCACCCTGTGCAATGTGCCTTATAAAGTTCTGCCAAGATCATTGTGAATAGACTCCGTCTGATTCTCTATAGGAATATCAGCCCTAACCAAGCCAGCTTCCTACCAGGTCGTTAGACCTCGGATAATATTATCATCACTCAGGAAATTATTCACTCTATTAATAAAAAGAAAGGTAAGAAAAGGGATGCCATCTTTAAAATCGACCTCGAGAAATCCTACGACAAGATTAGCTGGGATTTCTTGGAGCATTTTCTCAAATGGTTTAACGCCAGTCCCAATCTCAGTTGCATCACTAGTACGTCCACCTCTGCCCTGTGGAATGGGGCTCCCCTTTCGAAGTTCAAACCCTCCAGGGGCCTTCGTCAGGGTGACCCACTATCCCCCTATCTGTTTTCCATGTGCATGGAGTACCTGGGTGCCGCCATCAACTCCCAGGTGGACCAGGGAAACTGGAAAGGTCTTAGGGCCTCCTCCAATGGCCCAACCATCTCCCACCTTTTCTTCACTGATGACCTCGTTCTCTTCACGGAAGCCTCCCCCACCAGTTGTGATGTTGTCATGAAAACACTCCAGAATTTTTGTGATATCTCTGGCTAAACTCTCAGCCTCTCGAAATCTAAAATTTACATCTCCCCAAATATCCCTAAACACGATGCCTATAACATTAGTAGAAGATATGGGATTAATATCACTAAGGATCTTGGTATGTACCTCGGGACTAACCTCGTCCATGGAAGGGTTACTACTAAGCACTTCACCCATATCATTGATAAAGTCCAAAAGAGACACTCGGGATGGAAAGCTAATCTCATATCTCTGGCTGGTAGAACTACCCTTATTTAGGCTGTCACGTCGACCATCCCCGTCTATAATATGCAAACCTCTATTTTCCCCAAGAAGATAAACGACGAACTGGATAACCTTAATAGGAAATTCCTTTGGGGTGATGCGGATGGAAAGAAGAAGATCCACCTTATAAATTGGAACACCACCTATTGACCCAAAGATCTGGGTGGCCTGGGGCTTAGAAGTAGTGAAGAGAATAACCGTGCCATTGTCTCCAAACTTGGTTGGAAAATTATCAATGACAAAAACTCCTTATGGGTTCGTGTGCTTAGTTCGAAGTATAAGAGACACAACAAACCGGGTAACTGGACCAGAAAAGCGCAGGCTTCCCATATCTGGAGGGGCATCCTCAAGTGCAAATCTGATATTGTTAAGAATACTAAATGGGTGATTGGTGATGGAAAATCTACTAACATTTTTAAAGATTGGTGGGTGGGTAGTTACACTATACCTAAGACCCACGACAATTCCCATGAGTCTTTTGTTTGTGAACTGATAAATAACGGGGTCAGGAATGAGCAACTAATAAAAGATATCTTCCCATAGGACACCACCAACTTAATCCTGGGAACCCCACCTCCCCACACTCTCGAAAAAATTGATCAGCCAATGGTAAGTTCTCTATAAAATCGGCCTATGATTCCCTTGTTAAGTTTGACCTTAATACTTCCTCCCTGTTAAACTGGGGTCGCATTTGGAAACTTAAAATTCCTCAAAAATTTAAAACCTTTCTCTGGCTTATTTTTCACAAAAAGTTACTAATTGTCAGAGATTCAAAAAATGCCTTACTAATTCTAAAAAATGTGAGTTTTGTGAGTATGATGAAGATATTGAACACGTGCTTAGAAACTGTCATCTTACCGCTACTGTGTGGGAAATCACTTCCCCCACCCCCAGGAGTGGAACAAACATAAAAAAAAGAGCTCTCGTGAGGATTACCGGGATAGTTGGGTGGGGGTGGGGGTGGGGGTGGGGGAAGGTGGGCAGGAGTGCTGCTAGTGTGGACCTTTAAAAATAGGATAATATTGATTAAATGAGTGTTTAAGACACTTTTTGAAACAAAATAAAAATGCTTGGACTAAATATGTATTAAAAAATGTTTGAAGAACTTTTTGGTAATTGATCCTTAAATAATTGAATGATTAAATTTAGGGATTATTATATATAAATCCTACTTGAAGAGTGTTTTCTTATTTAAGTCCAATTGACTAATCAACCATTAATTGAATCTAATTTTTGAATTAACAACATTTTTCTTTACTAATATACCCCTCTCCGTGTATTCCCTCCAAATTTAAAGTGAAAGCTATTTTTTCTTTTTTAAACTTTAAAGAACTTACTTTCGATATACAATTTCAAAATTTTTGAAATTTATATTCTTGAATGCTACTAATCAAGCCTCATAAAACAAGGCCCATATTTGATGAAAAATGTTTAGAAAATGAAGATGATGTGTTTTATTCATTTTTTAGGCAGATAGTAAATATTACTATCTGTGAAATAATTGCATAACACATATTTATTGTATGTGAAAATATCTCAGATATAAAAATATTTTATTTTCCAGTGAACACAATAAATTTTGCTATTTGTATGATTTTTTTTTATTTCTTTGAAATATTATGGACTTCATGGATCTTAATTGATAAATCCCAATGAGGAGATTGTAAAAATAGTAATTTTACGAAAAATGAATTTGTAAATCAAAAGTTATGATCATTTGAAGATTTAAAATAGAAGGGAAAAAAAGTTCAACCACTTGTGGAACTATCCCCCCAAAGTTAGGGATGGTTGATTTTAGAATGATAAAGTTGTGAAAAAATACTAAAAAATTAGGAATAGGACATATTTGATAGTTGAAAAGCCACTAGAACTTATTTATGAAAAATCTTTTCAAATATGGGCTATATGTAAAATCCCCTTAAATTTAACCTTTTATAATTTAAAAGTTAGACTTACTCGTCAAGAATATACAAGTGATTTGATTCACATGCGAGTAAGTCTAATTTTTTTTTTTTTTTGTGGGGGGGTAAGTTTAATTATTCAATTGTTTCAAGGGAAAATTAAAACAAAAATTAATCAATTTTTGCATACTGAAACAACCCCTTGTTAGTGATATTTCTGATCCCTTGTGTAAGTATGTTTTAGTAAATATTCGATGGTTTCTTTAACTTTAGTTTACGGTCCAGGCACTATTATTTTAGCAACTTTATAATGTTATTTTACCAAAAGCAAAGGCCAAATACATTTTTTAATGGAAAGTAAAGACAATTGATTAGGGTTTTACAACGATAGACTTTATACTAAGTTGACTAAATTTTAGCGGCTTAAGACTAAATCTCTATATTCTTAAATTGAAAGGGTTAAAAGATACATTCAACAAAAAAAATACGTAATATTAATATTTAGCCCGACATATTTTCATAATTAATTAGATTTTTGGATATGGGATTTGGATGAAATATTAATATTATGGATTTTTTAAAAATATTTAGTCCAACAGATTTTTGAATATGGGAAAGGGTTAATGGAGAGTTATTTTTCTTCTGCACATTAAATAATAGCATAATTAGTATTACCCATTTAAAGGCTTAAAGGTTAGATTTCTCCATGTATGCAATAATTAATTGGTAATGTACAAGTATCTGATGCACATGTGGGAAAGTATAACTTTTGGAGGGGGTAATTTGATGCACCCCAACCCAGTTACTTATAATTAAGTTTAAAATTCAAAGTGAGTCACACCATAATTTCCTTAACCAAACCGTAAACACAAGTATTCTTGTGGAGTCATCAACATGAATCCATAAAACTAAAAACTTTTCACAATTTTGAAGTAATTATGCTTATTCAAACTTACGTAAAGGATAAGTAGGCATAGATTTACCATATTTACATTTGATCAAAATCATGGTTTTATGCACCCCTTTCTAACCCCAGTCGACCTCATAGATTAAGTAGTGACATCACGTTACCTGAAAAATATAAACATTGGAACCATGAGCAAAATAGCTCAGGGAATGCATCACAACTATCCTATTGTATAAAATTAAATGCAATAAATCATATCCGTGTAATAATATATAAACTTATCCGACCCATTCATAATAAATGACCCAACTTTTTGAATCACAATTCACATATCATGTCCGTAATAGATAATTATTGTAATACCCCGTATTTTTATGCTATATTAATTTGGGGATTTATTAAATTTAATGTGAATTAATTATTTAATAAAAATCCGGAAATTAATTATTTTATAATTATTAACGTGATGAGAGTTAGTAATTATGGGAAAATTTGTTTAATATTACTAATGAGCAAAGTAATATATAATAGTGGTCATATTAAATGTCACGAGTGAATAAAATGATAATTTTAGAAATTTGAGTCGGGACGCGCCCGTGTCGCATCGAGACTAAATATTGATAAATAAAAGTAAATATTTTATAAGTTGTTCGTATGGTCGTTTTGAGTGCGCCAACGCGTCCGGAAGGGTTGAGATAGTCAGAAAAGTATACCCGGGAGTTTGATTTGGGTCTCGGGGTGTTTTTAGGCCTAATTAGTACCCCGGGAGGGCATTTTAGTCATTTTGTATTTTTGGGTAATTAAACCCACGAAAATTAAAGGGATTATATCAGATGTTTAGGTTATCTCCTAGGGTTAGATAACTCAAAACACTAGAACGACCATTGGAGAGGAGAGGAGAGAGCTCTCAAGGCATTCTAAGGTTCAAAACTCACCCATTTGCACCGCCGCCGCCGCCAACGCGTAGATCGCGAGACGGAGAACGCAACCACACCAAATTCAACACCAAACCAGATTTCTGAAAATCCCAGGAAAGTGTTTATCTTGCTTATTTCGTTGATGCATCAATCATATTAGTTTAGGAGTTATTAGGATGAGATTTATGAAAGAAAAACCCAATTTGAGATGGGAAATTTTCATGTAGTGATGATTTATATGATATTCTGGAAACCCTTTGTCATGTAAAGGATTAAGAGTTTGATTAAGAAAAGAGTTCTAATCAGATACAAACACTAAAATTTTTTTTATTCCGGACGATCAGACCGTTGGAATTGGATGAAATTTTACAGAGGATTATCTGAAGACGAGAGGAAGCTATAGAAAAAAATTCAGCTCGATCGGACCGTTCAATATTTTTAAATATTTTTTTTCTAGAGAGTTTTATGCTCCGAGGACTCTTGGAGAGTTTTATATTTTGAGGACTCTTCTATATAATAAAAATTCAATTAAAACTCCATTTTAATTCCGATTTCGAAACCGTTTGAAATTCTCATTTTTGAAAATAAAATTCAAAATCCTTTAATGTAAGGCGAAATCTATATTTTTGGGATATTTTGCATAAGGGATAATGTAAGTATATATTAAAGGGTAGAGACACGTAAGAGAGAGTTACGTTGGAACATAAATGGATATCTACTGAATTGTACATTTGAAAGAATAGAGTCCATGAGGGTTACGTAGTAAGTTGGAAAAACCCTTCGAATTAAAGTTAGAAACGAACCATTGTACTTGATAAATAATAATGGGAAAATAAGGATAAATGTTGTGAATGTGGGTTATTGGATAAACCTAAATTGATATAATAAAAGTGGTATATTTATATGATTGTGTATGCATATATTATATACTTGTGAAAATCATGTCCGCGCTACTTGGTATCCCTGAGGTTTTCGTGCTGGGACGATCTTATCTCGTGTGCCTTATGGGGGATATTGACTCGTACCCTAGAAGATAGAAATCCTAGGTACAGGCTATCGAATCGGTAGTCCCGGTCCTAAGAGACGTGAGGGTATGTACTGACCTCTTGGACTTGGAAACTATGCTTCGCCTCAATATTGTTTGTGTATGTATTTATACAGTTCGAGAGTGATTCCGAACTTATATTCCCTTTAGTACGATTGATACGGGGATTGGATAGCAGGGTATGCCCGCACCATAAAATTTTATGTGGGGTGCTGTTAGAATATATATATTATACGAGTATTTAATATATATATGAATTTCTGAAATATGGAAAATTGCCTACTGTGTCATGGTAAGTAAGACATGTATAATGACTCAAATTGGAAATACTTGTTTTGAAAAGTATAATATGATATTGAAAAAAACTTTATGAATCAATAAAGTTAAAATGAGCGTTTTGTACTAAATGAAATTATCCTTTTTAAACCATGATGTTGTTAAATCTTAAATTTTGAGAGTCACCTAAGATAGGTTAAATCCTTGGGGAAGGATAGTGTGATATATGATGAGATAAACCATTGGGAAGGTTAGTGCAATAGGAGTGCACATTAGAAGATAGGCGAGAATTTCTCAAGAGAGTGTCGCACTAATATGTTGTTGCATTGGCCTGTATCAATTTAAATACTTGCTAAACGAATTTTTAAATCATATACACTATCGGGCTCTGACCCGTTTCTATTCCTCTTTCTCTCTTGTATATATATGTATATATTACAGGTGCCCAGCCACAGGGGCGTCTTATTTAGGATCCCTTGGAAGGAACGTGCTGCAGCTTAGGTGGGAGTTGCAGGCCACTTGCTTAGACGATTTCATTTACTTGATTCCACTTCTATCATTCTCCTTATTGGGCATGTGTCGCCCTTTCCACTATTTATCTATTTTATTGGGACATTTGTATTTCAGTTATTTCTAGTACTGTTACTTTGGGATTTATTCAGCATGTATGTTTTACTTTAAGTTTTAAATGCTGGGATTGGGTTGTTAAATGTTAAATTATTGGATTGATTGTTTAATAAATAAATAAAATTGGAAAGTAATGTTTAAAAAAATGGTTTTGACACTTAGCTAAATTAAATAGGGTGTTAAATTTGGAAAAGTTATTTTTACGACAGTGATGCTAAGAATGAACCAACTGTTGACCTTGATTTTAATTTAATAAATGAGTGATCGCCCGATATTTAATTAGGCGGGGTGTCACAATTATCCCCCATTCTTGGTCGAGGAGTAACTCCTTGTCTGTAATAAACAATTCTCCCCCATTCCGGGTCGAGGAGTAACCTTCCATTTCCATAAATCTAAATGAACAATTTTATATTCATAATATTCTAAACATATCCATAACCATGTATAAATACATCTTACTAATGAGTAGACTCCCCTTGAAAACTTAATGGGCATTTCATTTGCCTTTGTCTGACACTTGTTCAATGGGTTCTTCTTCCCTTCCTATCATTCTTACATTGTTATTATCATCATAAGAATATCAATAGTCCAAAAAATAATTTAAACGTAACCCAATTCATAGGCATCATATGATCCCATTCAAATCATTTACTATAAATGAAGTCCCATCTACATTCATGTCAAGATATTTAACATATCCAAATCATATCATAAATCATAATCAAGCATTACTATTCAATCTTTATCATATTGGGGTTCCAATACAAAAGATGGCACATCTTTTCAAGTTTCCTAGAGTAAGATATGCCCATTTCTTTATTACATAGCAAATCATCCCTATCAGTTCCTCTATAGTTCAGTCAACTTCCATGAATTTTTATATTTTTATACATCATAACTTTATATGATATTCCACCCAATTTCAATACACATATTGAATAATACAAAATTAAATCTTCATAATTTTCAGAGTTCATTTGCTATGTCAAAAGATTTATAAAACTCAGGGGAAATTTGATTATGCATATAGATACTATGTACCGACTTTCAACTATCACCAAAGTCTAACAACAAGGAGTTTAATTCTAATTTTCAAATATTTATGCATATGTGAGCCTAGCTTCATATCCAAATGGAACTTCTCAATTCCAGTAAGTATACAAAACTTATGAAAGTTTGAACACACAAGGGTTCTAAACAAGGCAATACAAATGTTTTACACCTTCAACTTTCTTCAAACGTGTATATATCCAAACATATTGTGACACCCCGCTTAAAATAATAACGGGTGGCCAGCCCTATACTACATTAAATCAGGAATCTCAGATGGCTCATTCTCAGCATCAACAGACAATAGTAAAATAGATAAAGCTAACTACCCGAAACTATAAAATTGGATGACAAAAATTAAATAAAAACATTCAATAGAATTCAAACCAACAATGTACAACTACCAACAAAGGTAAAACGTACACAAGTACCATGATACTATAAGTGCTAAACACTAAAGTAAAAAGGGCACACATAAGAAAATATACTCGAATAAGCTGTCGGGTCACAGACAGTACAATAACCATAAAGAAGAAATATAAACAGCTACAAATAACTCTTGGGCGTACACCCGATATAAAAAATGAATCCTATCTAGATTTTCAAAGGAATAGAAAGCGATCACAATCTAAATCCCGCAATAGTCCGCAACTTCTACGACTCCCA